>PVLC010002732.1:0-46759 GCA_004027655.1 Graphiurus murinus
AAAAAAAAAAAAAAAAAAAAAAAAAAAAAAAAAAAAAAAAAAAAAAAAAAAAAAAAAAAAGAAATATTCTCTAATAAAAAAAAAAAAAACTAAGAGCAACAACTAAAATCCAAAGCTAAAGAGAAAAATCTGAATACCAGACTTGCAAGTTGAAGTATAGATCTGAGCTGCCTTAGAGGAATTTTCTTATCTGAGTATACTACAGGGCTGCAGTTGTAAAGGCAACTTTTTTTTGCCTATTTTTTAACAATATTACCCTTTGCATTCTATGGCTGCCTGTGGTGAGGTTTTCCTTTCAAAATACTGACTTTGTTAATGAAGGGCTGTGGGTATATATATATTCAATATATCCCTGAATGTTGTCCCTAAGCAAAACCACACACACACATACACACACAAAAAAAAAAAAGAAAAGAAAAAGAAACAAAAACATAATTTTAGTAAAGACAGAAAAATTTTAAGTGTGCCAAATTTTACTCTATGTTTAAAAACTCATCACTTCAAATAGAAATTATGTTGAATAAGACACAACTAAGTACTAATCAAATTAATTTTAATATTAATGTGAATATATTGCCAAGGATTCATTTGGAAAGTATAAAAAATAAACATTTATTGCCAAGAATTAATTTGGAAGGTATAAAAAAGATAAACATTAAATGAACAATATTAATAAGAAGTTATTTTAATTAAGAATAATAGATAATGTGTATTTTGAGGCAAATAATGCTATAGAAAGATGTTGACCAGAAAAGCATTTATAAAAGTCACAATTTACCAAAAAGTTACATTTTAGCATTAAACATAAATAATAAAATCTTAGAAAAATAGAAATATATTTTTAAAACAAAATTGTCAAAGCCTAATGCTTGAAAAAGACTAAAAATCCATATAAAATTTTATGTAATAGGTAGACATATTAATTTTTCAAAATACTAATGGTTTTCCATATTAAAACATTCTAACCTAGTCCTATAAATAAATCATTTTTATTATTCTAGGGATCATTTTTTATGAAAATATAAGCTGGCTTATACTAGAAATGAACAATTATATATGTAGATTTGCTTCAACATATATAAATATAATGACATAAGTTCCAGGCACAGATAGTTGAATTTGAAAACATGGAGTACTGAAATGCTAAATGAATAAATATTGACTGTCATGGTATGGGAGGAATACAATACATCTAATGAATCCAGTTGTAACTAGTGAGCCTTAGTGGTGTTGACTGTTGCTGGCTCAAGACAAAAGCCCAGACAAGATATGCCAAAATACAAGAAAGAATGAAAGGAAACAAGAGAAACCTGAAATGCCTAAAATGAACAATAACAATGTTCTTTGTTACTGGAACTGTTAAGGGCAAGAGATGTGAACACAGAGCAGTATAGATTGTGTTTGTGTTTTCATTGTACTGTTTTATTTCTTTAGATGTTGGGTACGTGTTGATTTCAATATTCGTTGCGTATTTCTGCATCTCAATATTCATTACATATATTTTAGAAACATCCATGATGCTGTCTATGCTGAGTGCACCTTCCTCTGTTACCATTAATGGAGTGTGAGGTTTTAAATTTGGATAAAGGAAATGGAATATATAAATGTATTCAAATATTAATCATCTTTAAAAAGGGAGGAAATCCTAACCTTAGAGACAGCATGGATGAATCTAGAGGACATTATGCTAATGAACTAGGCCTGTCACAGAAGGACAAATATTGCATTATTTTACATTCATGAAATGTCTAATACAGTCAAACTTATAGAAGTATGGTGTTTTCCAAAGACTGGGGATGAGAGAAATAGGGAATGATACTGGGGATTGAACTCAGGGGCATTCTACCTCTGAGCTATTCCCCCAGCCCTATTTTTTATTCTTTATTTTGAAACCGAGTCTCACTAAGTTGCAGAGTGCCTCACTAAGTAGCTGAGGCTGGCCGCGAACCCGGATCCTCCGGTCTAAGCCTCCCGAATGCTGGGATTACAAGCATGCGCCACCACGCCCAGCTAAGGCATCATTTTTTTATAGGTATGAAGTGTTTTATGCAAGATCAATAAATTCATAAGATTGGCTGTACGACATAGTCCATCTAGTTAACAACATGGTGTTTCGTACTTTAAATTCTGAGGATAGATTTCATGTTAAGTGTCCTCACCTAAAATAACAATAACACAAAGATCTCAAGGAAGTTGAAACAGTGGATATAATTCGTACCTTGTTTATGTTGATGGTAGTATGGATGTATGCATATGTACAAAGTCCTTAAAATGTGCACATGAAATGAGCACAAATTTTTGGCATATCAAGTATAAATAAATAAATCAATAAAACATAAATTAAGCTAAAAAGAAGTACAAAAGAATTCGGCACTTATAAATTGAAAGGTGGATCATAGGGCTAGGGCACATCAGTGAATATGGAGAGTGAGTTCCTGAGGGAAGACTGGAGAGATACACAGTCCATACATCATCCTCCTGGGTTAGTTAAAGGGTGCTTTATATATATATATATATATATATACATAAATACATACATATATATTTATATATATTTTTTTTACAAAGAATAAAACATTGGATATATTAATGGTGAAAGTGAAATATGTGATTTTCTGGTTTATAAGAGTTCTGTGTAGGAAAATGGAAATAGAGGCTTAGAATAGGATAAGAACAGAAGCATTTTGAAAGGTGGAAAATTTGAGCTATTTTCTGGAATTAGGAATGACAGACTTTCTGATAAAAATGCCTGTGAAAATGTAAAAAATAAGGGATCAAAATAATAGAAAATGTTACATCTTTAATATTTCATTGGGTGCCAGTATTTTCTGAGAGGGTAAAATTAGGAGCGTCAAGTTTGTTCAGAATAATTCCATGCTTTGTTTTTGAAAATTATTTAAATGTGAAATATTTTTATGACACTAGCTTGGAGACTTAAAGTGATAAAATTGATAATTGGTCCTATCAGCCACTGGTTTATGCTAGGGAAGATTGAAATTAAGACATAAATCATAACATGCAAAATGTCTAGAGACTTACAAGACAGAGAAACTTTTCCAGACAGAATGTGATGTACATCACCAAGTGTTAAACTCAAATACATTTGTTAGACCCATCCATTCCAAGATAAGAACTAAGATGAACTGATCTAAAAGTAATATTTCATGGACTCCAAAGGAAAAAAAAATGGATAGCTTTCAGCAACTCCTTAGCTTACAAATTATGAACATTTTCTTCCTGGACCATCCTATAGCATACTCTAGCAAGTTCACTCCACGTAAGTTTGTTTCAACAAACCCAATACTCTCTCCTTACTGATATGTGCAGGAAGTATTTATCAAATAAGCTTTGCAAAAGCGTGTGGTGTAATTCATAGCATGGAGCTTAGAGGAGAGGTAGAGCCTCATGATGGACATAGAACTAACACACAGATGGTCTTTAAGGGGTAAATCACCTTTAGTCCTCTTGCTGAAGCAAAGGACTAAAGAAAGCTCAATCATAGCATATGTAAAGGAAACTCAAGGAGAAAGAAATCAGCAAAGTCACAGGCTAATGGGAAGGCAACAAACATGAATAAAAAGAAGTGCTTCAGAGAATTGTGGTTAAGTTCCTACTTGAAAACAAAACTGTTGGGACCAACAGTGAATGCAGTTGAGGTAGTATAGCCTGAGTAAGCAGACAATATTTCCACAGACAGTTTTCTGCAAAATAGGTAGCTTGAAAAGAATGAAGAGTTCCTGTTTTTAGTGGGAACTCTTGCAGTTTTTCTCCATTTAATATGATGTTGGCTGTGGGCCTATTGTATATTGCATCTATGATGTTGAGGTATGTTCCTTCTATTCTGATTCTCTGCAGTGCTTTTAGCATGAATGGATGGTGGATCTTGTCAAATGCTTTTTCAGCATCAATTGAAATGATCATATGATTTTTGTCTTTTATTCTGTTTATGTGGTGAATTGCATGGATTGTTTTTTGTATGTTGAACTAGAGATTTCACCTAGCCCCAATCAGAATGGCAATCATCAAGAACACAAACAACAACAAATGCTGGTGAGGGTGTGGAGAAGTGGGAACCCTAATACATTGCTGGTGGGATTGAAAATTAGTGCAACCACTTTGGAAAACAATATGGAGGATGCTCAGACTAATGGGACTGAACCTACCATATGATCCAACAATACCACTTCTGGGTATCTACCCAAAAGAATGGAAACCAAACTATCAGACCAATGCATGTGTATCTATGTTTATAGCTGCACAATTCACAATAGCCAAACTATGGAGCCAGCCAAGATGTCCTTCAGCAGATGAATGGATAACAAAACTATGGGATATGTACACAATGGAATTTTACTCAGCCACAAAGAAGGAAAAAATCATGTTATTTGCAGAGAAATGGATGGAACTGGAAAACATTATGCTAAGTGAGATTAGTCAGTCACTAAAAGTTAAAAATCATGTGATTTCCCTAATATGTGGAAGCTAGGGAGAAAAAGGGATATAAGATCCAGAAGAAGAAGGAGAAACCTTAGGAGATCAAAGAATTTGATTGAACAGAAAGTGATGGAGGGAGGGAGGGACACCCTAATGCACATGATGTACTTTCATGAACATATCAAAATCAATCACTAAACTGAACTTGAGAAGGAGGGAGGGCGAGGGAGTGGGTCAGGAATTGGGGAAGGGTTAAATGAGAAATGTGTGCATGTATGCCTTTTCAGCTTGTACCTAACAAACATGTATGATTACAGTACACCAATTAAAAAAATAAAATAAAATAAAGAATGAAGAGTACTGTGAATTTTTTAGAATCTGAGTGTTTGTATGCTTAAGGCAATGGTTCAAAATGAAGACTTAAAAGATTATACAGAAATCTAAGTTTCTATAAAAATATAATGGTCCATGCAATCTGGAACAGAAAACTGGAGTTATCTCTTTAAAGAGAGGAATAATGCTGTGTTTTTCTAGCTATAAAAGAGGCTAATAAGAATGTATTTGCCATTTCAGGGTTAGAAGTAGAGAGGGGGGACTGACTTGATTGATCCTTCCTTCTTTCTTTCCTTCCTCCTTTCTTTTTTGAATATTTTAACTGTATGTACAGGATGTAGAAAACAAAAGATCTATGATATTTGAAGAAAGATGGTAAGCCATGTAGTTGTTTGTTAGAATATTGACTTAATCATAGACAAAGTCAATATTTGCAAGGGAGAAAATATTTGAGATAGAATATTATGATATTAAAAATTCATCAACCAATGAGTAGATTACAAAACTGTGAGATATACACACAATGGGATTCTACTCAGCAATAAAGAACAAAGTTACATAATTTTCAGGAAAATGGATGACCCTAAAGAACATCATGTTAAGTGAGATTAGCCAGTCACAGAAAGTGAAGGGTCATATGTTTTCTATCATATGTAGAAGCTAGGGAGTAATCAGAATACCAGAGAGACTTCAGATAATGGAAAAGAAACCCTAATAGACCTAATAGAGTGATGTAGGGGATCTAGGGAAGGTGATAGGATAGGGAAGGGAGGAATAATGAAGGAAGCACTTCCATTGTCATTACATACATATGTGAAATTATCAATGCCAATCTCAGTATATATGGGGAAGGAGAATGAGTGAGGAGGGGGCCAGGGAAGCTCACCAATGCTGTGTAGGTGTGTTCCTATCACTCTCAACTACAATGATATGAGACTACCATGCACCAATAAAAAAAAAAAAGAATTTTTTAAGAAATTTAACAATTTGAAAAAATCAATACCATCCCTTTATTTTTCTCCAGGATCACTCAACTAATTGTATGCATTTACAAATCCCAAATAACAGAGATGAGAAAATAATTTAAGAGACTGTTTTTAGATCCTATTGCAGTAGTCCAGTGAGGGAGAATGCTCTTTGGTAGTGGTTGTCATAGATATAAGAGAAGTAAAAAATTTGAAAACCTGAGGAAAATTTAACAAGACTTGATTGCTGATCGGATGTTTGTTCTAGGATGGAACAAAGTGAACATCACCACTAGATTCTTACCTGAACAACCCTGCTTGGATGGCCATGCCATTCACTTTGATGGTAGATAGTGTAAATGGAGGACATTGGCATTTCATGAGTTAGGATTTTAGTAATATCCAGTTTAAATAGAACGTGTGTAACAGATACCTATATGTTTAAATTGAACATTTACTTAATCAACAAATACCTACTAAGAATGAATTGTGATATTCACACTGAAGACATGATAGAGAATAAATCACATAAAATTATTTTATGTTATAAAGCATATATTTTGTTGGCTTTGAATTTTAAAAGAAAAATCTGTATTACAAATAAAAGTATGAATGAAAGCTGGGTGTTGGGGCACATCCCTATACTGCCAGTACTTTAAAGGCCATGATAGGAAGGTTGCAGGTTCAAAGCCAGCCTCAACAATTTAGCTAGACTCATAACAAACTATCAAGACCCTGTTTCAAAAAAAGAAGATAGTATAGGTGGCCTGAGGATATGGCTTGCAGGTAGAAATGTTACTTAGTTCAATCCCCAGTAACAACTAAAATAAAATAAAAGTATGAACTATATCATAACAAAATAATGAAAAATATCCTTGTGAAAGACTTTGGTATCCCAGGGATACCACAGGAACAGAGGACTTCAAATAGATTCTGAAGATTTCCAAAATTTTGGAGTAAGGAAGATAAAGAGAAAGCTTCAAAGGAGATAGAAAAAGAGGTAAAGAATAAAGAATAAAAAGGATGAATTTAGTATTGCTAGATACCTTTATAAGTATTCCAAAAATCTAGATGTTCTGCTTATAGTGTGATTAGAATTTGAATATATTGTGTTTCTAGGAGAATCACTATTAATTACTCTGAGAATAAGGTTAGAATCATAGAGACAAATATCAAGTTGGGATGAATAGGGAAGTAATTTGGCAGAGATTAAGGTTAAGATAGTCATCTACAGTGAGATAGATTAATAAATCTTATAAAAAACTTAACATGGGAAGGGGGAGGGAGTAGGGTGGCATCTGGAGAGAAACACACTGAGAGCTGGGCGTTTCTATCACTCTGATCCTCTTTATAATGTAAGCTTACAAGGCCCTAACACAAGTATATGAAATTAGATTAGTCTAAGTGCTAATGATAGTGAATCAACAATAAGAGAGGCAATAGAAAGTGACAAAACAGTCACCTTGGAGGCAAATACTTTCCCTGAACTTTAAAGCTCACATTTACCATATTTGGGAAGAAGTGGAGTTTTCATTTTAACAGATAAGAGGAGAAATGCAAGGCAGTGAGTGATGTAGGCAGGCAAACATATCGTGTCTGGCTGAGGAGGATGAGGAAGTGCATAAGTAATGATGTTGAAATTATCAGGATATTACAGGACAAGTTAATATTCTGAAGGCAAGTGAATTTGAAGAGTTCAAGAAAATGGAGATTTTAAAATTTTCAGATAATGGAATGATGCAAACAATTTAGAGATATATAATAATATAGTATTATTCAGGCAATTTATCCATCGCTTTGGGTTATAACAATTTGTTGGGATATGTGATTTCTCTATTTTAAGATATTACTAAGACAGTGGATAAAAGGGCAAATTATGATGCCTATGGAGATCAAAATAGAATGGGAAGAAAGGAGGAGGGGGCAAAGAGAGGGTTAATTCATCCTACATATAAAATAAATTCTATTATAGTACTTATTAAATATATTTGAGAATAGGATGTTTCTCAAACTTTAGTGATTAAAGACAAATGAACAACAATAACAAAAACTCACAAATTTTAGCAGATTAAAAAGTTAAGGTTTATTGTTTGCTGATATCATAGAATGGTGTTTAATGAGAAACCATCTATGTTATAATTTAGGAAGAAAATTTTAGGTAGTTCCTGCTCAAAGTCCATCCATAAATTTTCTGTATTCAGCTAAAGTTTATAAAGAGGAATCCAGCCGATGTGGTGGCACACGCTTGTAATCCCAGCATTCGGGAGGCTGAGACTGGAGGATCCAGGTTCGAGGCCAGCCTCAGCTACCTCCTGAGGCCCTCCGCAACTTAATGAGACCCTGTTTCAAAATAAGGAATAAAAAATAGGGCTGGGGGTATAGCTCAGAGGTGGAATGCCCCTGAGTTCAATCTCAAGTACCGCAAAAAAAAAAAAAAAAGAAATCCTGAAAAATGACAAATCTCAATATAAGCTATATTTCATCATTAAGAACAGGTTACATAATACCAACACAACTGAAATTCTCCTGAAGTCCAAGTAGCAAATGTAAAGACATAACATCATGCCAGTCCTTAATATGATGGAGTCAATTTAAAGAATATGTAGCTCTCATTAGTTAAGAGTCAATTTTTTTGGGGGGAGGAGGCGCACTGGGAATGGAACCCAAGTGCATTCTACCTCCGAGCTACACCCCCAGCCCTATTTTTTATTCTTTATTTTGAAACAAGATCTCACTAAGTTGTGGAGAGCCTCACTAAGCAGCTCAGGCTGGCCATGGACCCGAATCCTCCAGTCTCAGCCTCCCAAGTACTGGGATTACAAGCGTGTGCCACCAGGCTGGGCTTCAAATTTCTTTTGACCAGTAACCTTGCCTACTCATCTTTAAGGTGATTAGTATGTGGGAATGAATAGGGAGAAAGGATTGCCAACCATAATAAATAGCGACATGTCATAAAAGACCTACCAAATGTTAGAGTATTTAAAAGGCAAAGAAATAAGTAAGCTTACATTTTCCATTTGTAAAACAGCACAAATTAAAGTGGAATTGTGACCCAATGTAACCATCTCCAAGAATATAATTATAAATAATAGACCAAATACTTAATAAAAGATGAAGGCTATTGGTTTAAAAATATATTTTCATAATTAGTAGTTTATGCACAATAATAAAAATCCCTCAAACGTAATTTCACTTAGATTATATACTATTAGATAGACTATTTTTATGCCTTTTTAAAATCATATGTACTCTGAAATTTCAAAAAATACCCCTCAAGCCGGGCATGGTGGCGCACGCTTGTAATCCCAGCATTCGGGAGGCTGAGAGCGGAGGATCTGGGTTCGCGGCCAGCCTCAGCTACCTAGTGAGGCACTCCGCAACTTAGTGAGACCCTGTTTCAAAATAAAGAATAAAAAATAGGGCTGGGGGTATGGAGGTAGAATGCCCCTGAGTTCAATCCTCAATACCGAAAAAAAAAAATACCCCTCATATTATTTCTTAATTTAAAAATAAAATTAATGGTATGCATAGAAATATAACAATAAAAAAATCTATTGCAGAAGAAAATAGGACCTTGCTCTAGCTATTCATGCTGTACTCTATTTTTTTTTTTTTTTTGGTTTAAAATATATGGTGCCCTAACTTTGAAGTTTAAACCTAAAATATATTACCATTACAATTGAAAAGCAACAGAATGTGTGCACTAAAGAATAACAAAATCTACGTAAGTGCCCATAACTTCATATACCTAAAAGATAGCTTTAGATTTTGTTCATTTGCTTTAGGCATGCTGACTTTATACACTGTGATAAGAAATGTTAAATAATGTATAGAATAGAGTCAGCATGATCCTCTCCATTCTTGGTCTTCAAAGTACTGCTCTGAGTTATGCTGCTTTTTAGTGTATCAGAGGAGGCCTATTATCAAAAGTGGTCATATAACTTTCTACCCAAACTCTGAATAGGTGCTTCTAGTAAATTTTTATAACCATAAAATGCACAATGACACCATAGATGTCTGTATGCGCATGTGAATGTTAGATTTGAAATCCGCTGTCGGCTACTATTTCTGTAATATAATTTAGAAAGGTTAACGGGTCACCCAATTATGCTCAGAATCTATTCAAAGTATAAAATATTTTAAACTAAATAAAAGACAAGAATGTATAGAATTCTTTAAAATAGTATTCTATCTTGTAGTAATAATATAGAATATAAAATACTAATCATTATTTACATTGAAAATAAATTTAAAGCCCTAAGGTAATGCTTGCTCATTTTTTAATATATCTGATGGACTCTTACTCACTTGGCAATATTGTGACAAATAGGCCATTAACTTTGATTAAATAGACTATTTTTATTATTATTTTGCAGAAGAGCAGAACAAAAATGTAATGAGTTTTTCTTTGGATATTTTTGTTTTATTATGCTTTTCATTATTTTAAAACACATCTATCACAAAGTAATGTATGAAAAGCCATCAAACAACCTCTAAACTGACATTTTTCATGTATCACAAGATATTATGATTTCCAGCAAATGTAAGGACACATGTACCTTATAATCTATAAGAGACAACTCCATCTAATACTTTTAAAAAATCTAGATACTTGTAGCTACATGATAGCAAATTCAAGATGTGCATTTTTTCTTCCATTCTTAAAGGAGTAGAATTCCTTTCAAAATTAAAAATACATTTGTTTTTATGGAACATTCTATTTACTGTTCATAACTCATGATGAACTCTTATGTAGACAATGACAAATATTTTCCATAAAGAGTAAGAAGAGGCCGGGCGTGGTGGCGCACGCTTGCAATCCCAGCATTCGGGAGGCTGAGACCAGAGGATCCAGGTTTGCGGCCAGCCTCAGCTACTTAGTGAGGCACTCCACAACTTAGTGAGACCTGGTTTCAAAATAAAGACTAAAAAATAGGGCTGGGGTTGTAGCTTGGAGGTAGAATGTGCCTGAGTTCAATCCCCAGTACCGCAAAAAAAAAAAAAAAAAAAAAAAGAGTAAGAAGAAATAATTCATTGATGTTATTTTCAGTGGTTTCCTCAAAATGGAAATTTTGAATTGAATATGTAAATGTATACACATACATATGCAATATCTATGACTACATTTTAGATATAAATACCTAATTGATAGAAACAAATACATAAAGATTAACACCATGTATACTTAGGGATAATTTTCAATTAAAATGGATTTATCCGGTCTCTTTCATATTTAAAACAGATATTTTTAAGTAAAATCACAATGTTGCTGGTAAGTTATATTATGGGTTAATAGATACAAATTATTCAGAGATCTCTGAATGAAACCAAGTTATTCTCATTCTTTCAGTTGAATTACTTCATACACACTTACAATGCAGAATCTACCTCTTTAGTATTCTTATACATTATCTTATTTAAGTTTTTAGACTGCTATTATTTTTATTATAAATTACAATTACAAAACTAAGCTCAGACTAGTATATAGTTCATTCAATATTAAAATCAGGCAATAGGAATTCTGAGGACTTCAGAGCATTTTGTTTCCAACTCCAGAATCCCTTTTCCTCTGCCATGGTCTCACTGGGTTCTTTTGCCAATCCAGCACAATAAAACCTCACATCTTGTGTAACATATTGAGCAGCTTCATGTTATGTCCTTCCTCAGAAGGCTGGTTCTGTCTTTTTTTTTTTTTTTTGTGGTACTGGGGATTGAACTCAGGGGCGTTCTACCTCCGAGCTATACCCCCAGCCCTATTTTTTATTCTTTATTTTGATACTGAGTCTCACTAAGTTGCAGAGTGCCTCACTAGGTAGCTGAGGCTGGCCGCGAACCCGGATCCTCCGGTTTCAGCCTCCCAAATGCTGGGATTACAAGCGTGCGCCACCATGCCCGGCTTCAGAAGGCTGTTTCTATGGTGGTATGCTCCTTTGGAGAGAAGAGAATGCCTAGGCAAAGCTGATGGAGGCCCCTTTTAAGTATAGGTGTAATTCCTTTTTCAGAATTCTTCCCAGCATCAGCTAAGACAGCAGCTTCACATCAAGTTGTGTTCGTGCCTCCAGTCCTCTTCTTTTCTCTCCTGTCTCCTCATACTTGTATTGATTTCTCTTGGTGGGACTTCCATAAA
The DNA here is from genome assembly GCA_004027655.1 of Graphiurus murinus. NCBI lineage: Eukaryota > Metazoa > Chordata > Mammalia > Rodentia > Gliridae > Graphiurus > Graphiurus murinus. The sequence goes on from PVLC010002732.1 coordinate 11,860, forward strand.
GTCACTTTCACTTGGACCCATGTTCCAGAGTCTGCTTTAGAGCAAAAGAATTGTATGGTAGATCATTCAAGAGACTTTGCCAGCACCTACCCCCCGTAATTCTGATTCAGAAGACTTGGAGGAAGGCCTAAGAACTTTTGCTCTCTCTGTGCTCCAGGATGGTGGTGATCGTCATGGTCCCTGGCCTGTATTTGGATAGTTCTTAACTGAGAACGTAAAATAAGATACTATCAGCTGGGCATGGTGGCACACGCTTGTAATCCCAGCATTCGGGAGGCTGAGTCCGGGTTTGAGGCCAGCCTCAGCTACCTAGTGAGGCACTCCACAACTTAGCGAGACCCAGTTTCAAAATAAAGAATAAAAAAATAGGGCTGGGGGTGTAGCTCGGAGGTAGAATGCCCCTGGGTTCAATCCCCAGTACCCCCCCCCAAAAAAAAGATACTATCATATTCTATTCATGCTATTCATGCTGTTACAAATGACATTTCTTTTTTTTTTTTTTCTACCTCTGAGTTATACCCCCAGACCTATTTTTTATTCTTTATTTTGAAACAGTATCTCACTAAGTTGTGGAGGGCCTCACTAAGTAGTTCAGGCTGGCTATGAACCTGTGATCCTCCTGTCTCAGCCTCCCAAATATTGGGATTACAATAGTGCACCACCACATCCAGCTGATTTCTTTCTTTTTAAGTTTGAATAGTACTCTACTGTATGTGTGTGCTCATGCATGCGTGTATACTAAATTTTCTTTATTCATAGATATGATGACTGTTAGATGCTCATAACTTGACTATGTGGGTAGGCTGCCTTGAACGTGGGAGAGCGGATACATATTTGGCAAATCAATTTCAAATCTTTTGATAAATACTGAAAAGTGGAATTGTTGAATCATATGGTAATTCTAATATTATATTTTTGAGAAAACTTCAAATGGTTTTCTGTAAAGATAGTGCTAATTTACATTCACACCAACATTTTGCAAGGGTTTCCTTCTCTCCATTCTCTATGACCTCACCTATACTTGTCCCCTTCTGCCTCTGGTAATAGCTATTGAGATAGTTGTTAGATGAGATTGCATTAGGGTTTTAATTTGTATTTTTTCTAATAATTAGAGATGTTGAAAGTTTGTTTTTTGTTTTTTTTTCATACCTCTGTGTGCCATTTTTATGCCTTCTTTAGGAATCAGGCAATGACAAGCAAGTATCACAAATCCTGATTTATGTGGGATTAAAACAATTGGACTTACAGAACCACAGAGTAGAATGGTAGTTTCAGAGGCTGGCGAATCGTGGGAATAGGGAGATAATGGTTAACCTCATCTAGACAGGAGAAATAAGATTTCTTTGAAATCTCAGCCTGATGAGCACAATGAATTATGGTGTATTGAACATTTCAAAGTTGCTAAACAAGTAAATTTTAAAAGTTCTTAGCACAGGAAAATGATAATCAAGGTGATGGATATATTAATTAGCTTGAATATATTTGTTAGCATGAAGTACAATTATGACTTTCTTTCAGGTTGTAATCATAAATGATAACATCAGTTTGTACTCCATAAATACATACTCAAATATAACCTATCAGTTGAGAGTTTTAGAAAGATAATATCAGAAAAACAGTGTTTCCAAGCTTTGTTGTGAATCTGAACCCCTGAAGGGCTTGTTAAAACACAATGTTTGGCTCTGCCTCAGTAAGTTTCCAATTATCAAAATGAAGATAATTACCTTGATAATTACCTTAACAGTATGAAAGATAAAATATTGCATCAAACTAAATATTTTATTACATTTTCTTGAGGGTAATTTTTATATTCTACTTTTAATTATTCAGCTATTCCTAAAACAATACAATTCTCATGAGAATTTCTGTATTGTGTTTTGCTAGTAGAAGATTTTATATTGGCAGTAAGATTATATGATAAAGAGTAAGGAGAAGAGAGAGAAACTTCTGAATTCAGTCCATCTATGGCTTAATTGAATATCAGCATTAGGCAATAAATCCAGGGTCCATCTACACAATGATAAAATTGTGAATGTATCATTTTCATGTGTTACTAATTGTATAGTATTAGTTTTCTTATTCATGAAATAATAGGCTTTTGAAAATACATAGAGGAGAGTAAACACACACACACACACACACACACACACACACACACGCTCACACACACACACCCAAAACCAATAATGAATGACTTTGTTACAAGAAATCAGATTTGATTTTGCAGAGATGAAATATACATAAGAAGTTCCTCCAATACAAATATTTACCATAATGCCTAAGACAAGTTACTATTCAATATTTAATCATATTTAATCGATTAATATCATACTATAAATGAAGTTGCACAAATATGCTGTCAATTTTTCCTGGTTGTTTCCCCTTAAAAGCATTTGTATTGCATTGCTTGGGAGGCTGAGACAGGAAGACAACACACAGTATTTTAGCAAGACCCTATTTTAATATTAAAAAAAATGAAGGTTTGGAGTGTAGCTTAGAGGTAGAATGATGCTTGGTTCAATTCCCAATAAAATTTAAATAAATAAAGAAAGAGATAAATAAATCAATAAAGCATTTGAAATACACACAGCATTTCTTTTTAGTTTGATTTTTTTTTACCTTTCTTTTGGTTTAGAAGAACTATGATGAAAACATATTATGACAGTATAATAGCTTTTTAAAATAAAGTGAATAAAAAATGTCCATGAAGAAATATATTAGCAAATTGACAATCTTACTACAGCCAGTGTGATAGGCTTTTTCCAATAAAAACATATTTTTATCTAAAGAATATATATATATAATATGTATAATATATATTTAACATTAGATACATTATTCTCAGAAATGTCATGGGCAAGAAGCATAGAAATGTTATTTGTTTAAGGTATGATAGAGCCGGTTAATTTATCAGTATATTTATTCATCTGCTAAATTATTATAACATATTACATATGGGTACAATTCATTGCAAAGTGCTGTACACATACAAATAATTTACAGTGCAAGAAACTAAGCAGATAAAAAACAAAAATGATAAGAAATTTACCCAGGGCATCAATTTCTATAGATGTCTTTCCATATAATTCTTTTTCTGCTCTATTTAGGCATTCAAATATGACACTAACACTTAAAAGATAAAAAGTAATATTTCATTTTTAGGACAGGTCAAGTATGGTAATGATAGATTTATGACCCTGACAAGATCATTCTATGGATTAAAATGTACAGCAGAATCAAGACATCCTTAGTCAGCTCCTCATATACCTTGAACCTTACATCTGTGGAGGTCACTTTGATTTCACTTCCTACTCAGAACTCCTCAGCTCACAGATACATTTGCTATATGCCTTATCAAACATTTCAGCATTGAAAAGTTTTGAAGATTCTTTAGGAAAAAAAAACAAAAACACTGCTTTTAAGTATTACACCTGGGACAAGAAAGAGCCATTTTTTCCCATGTCCCATGAAAAAGCAAAGAGCACTTTTGCATACATCAAGGAAGTCTCAAAAAGCGAGAGGAGCACATGCTGGGATGGCCTGGTCCATGAGCACATGTTCACCTGAATTGCATTTCTAGTAATCTTCTTGTGATTATAAGCCAATTTTGGTGAATATGTACATTTTCATCTGTGATACTATATACATACAATTTTTAAATTATTCATCACTATTACATTAATTCACATGTCTTAAACATGTATTATATGAGTCTAGTTTCTGGAATAGAATATCTAAATATATTTGTTAGCATGAAGTACAACAATGACTATATTATTTGGTGCAATCATACAAATTTACAGCAAAAAGCACTTCTACTTACATATATATGCGTATATATGTAAGTATGCGTGTATATATGTATATATATATACGCATATATATGTATAATATGTATGTATATATATGTATATATATACGTATATATGTATGTATGTGTATATATATGTATATATATGTAAATATATATATATATTTCTTGCTATTTACTTTGTATTATGAAAATAATCCAAGTTTTAAAATGAATGTTTGTTTACATATGCAATCCACTAATGGAGGAGTGTGCCACATAATAACAGGTTGAATCTTGATCTTGTATTCAGTGAGTCCAGGAAGTATGACAGGACATCCAAAAATATATAAAATTAAATAGAAAAGTGATTCTTGACTAAAGTGGTCACAATACAAATTGGTGTATATCATGTTCTGTGTTAAGTGCTGATTTTTAAAAATTTTTCTTCAGTATGCTAACATACAAAATAATTTTATAATTAATTGATGTTAAGAGGAATAGTTATAAATTTTATGTAGTTTATTAAAAATTGATATTCCTGACATTTGTTCATATTCTTTGTATCTTTCTATGGTGTGTTATGTTAGTCTTTTTAAATTACTTTGCACTACTTGTATTTTTTTATTAATTGGTGCATTGTAATCATACATCTTTGTTAGATACAAGCTAATAAAGGTATATATGCACACATTTCTCATTTAGCCCCTTTCCCCAATTCCCACCTCACTCCCTCGCTCTCCCTCCTTCTCAAGTTCAATTTAGTGATTTACTTTGATATATTTGTGAAAGTACATCAAGTGCATTAGGTGCCCTCCACCCTCCATTCCCCATCCCTGTCCATCACCTTCTATTAAGTCAACTTCTTTGCTTATTGAGGGTTTCTCCTTTTTCATCTGGAGTCCCTCTTATGCCCCATCTTCTCCCTAACATCCACATTTTCAGAAGAACATATGCTTTTTTACTCTTTGTGACTGACTAATCTCACTTAACATAATGTTTTCCAGCTCCATCCATTTCCCTGCAAATAACACAATTTTGTTCTTCTTTATGGCTGAGTAAAATACCATTGTGTACATATCCCATATTTTGTAATCCATTCATCTGTCGATGGACATCTTGGCTGTTTCTATAGTTTGACAATTGTGAATTGTGCAGCTATAAACATAGATACACAAGTGTTGTCTGATAGTTTGGTTTCCATTCTTTTGGGTAGATACCCAGAAGTGGTATTGCTGGATTATATGGTAGGTTCATTCCCATTTGCCTGAGGATCTTCTATATTGTTTTCCAAAGTGGTTGCACTAATTTTCAATCCCACCAGCAATGTATTATGGTTCTCACTTCTCCACACCCTCGCCAGCATTTGTTGTTGTTTGTGTTCTTGATGATTGCCATTCTGATTGGAGTTAGGTGAAATCTCAAGGTAGTTTTGATTTGTATCTCTCTGATTGCTAATGATGTAGAACATTTCCTCATACATTTATTGGCCATTTGTATTTCTTCTTTTGTGAGGTGTCGAGTTAGATCCCAAGCTACACCCCTAACATGATTTTATTTCCTATTTGATAAGAGTATCTCAATAGGTTGCTGAGGACCTTGCAAAGTTGCCAAGGCTGGCTTTGAAACTGTGATTCTACTGTCTCAGCCTCCCAGGTACTGGGATTACAAGTGTGCACTACCACGCCTGACTATACTTTTTTTTTCTGATTATAGCAAAACAGGAAAGCTAAGATATTTATGTTATACTTGGTAGGAATAATATTTAGAGACACTTAAAATTGAATTTTTAATAAGCTAAGTTAGAATAAGTTTATAGCCGTTCCTCTAAACATCACTTTTTTTCACAAAATATGAATTGACAAGTTGGGGGACAGGAGGATAAGTTAAACATTGAATCCAACATGTCTGAATATAATAGTAAATTGGAACCTAACAACTGGGAATAGAACTTGTGGATTAATTACATATCTGACAAGGTTTCACAAGAAGAAAAACACATGAAAAAATCCATATTTTGAGTATGTAACTAAATTTGAAAAGTTGGATGCAGGTATTCTATTATAATCTAGTTTATTTTTATTAAGATTGGCATCAAATCAAAGTTTGGAGATATTTTATATTATAAAGCAAGATGAATTTTTAGAGATAATTTAGTTGTATCACTGCAAAGTTTGCTCAGAAAATTCATTTTAATAAGAGAACATTCAATTTCAGGATAAGATTGCACAGAATATACCACTTTCTATTGTTCAATGAAATGACAAAATAAGCAAAATAAGATACAATTTTTTAAAGCCTCAAAATGGAAACTCAACAAGGAAAATAGGAGAATTCCACTTGTAAAACATGAGAATATAAATAATACTAGTTTATTGAACAAGTAGCATTGATTTTGAGACATGTCTCTACCAGCTTTTATTAAAACCAAAGACCATAACTTGAGAAATCTTGAGAATTTGCACTAATAGTCCCAAATATTAGAATTGAGGAGTCTGGTGAAGGGGAAATGATCTGATTAATTATACTAATCCATCCATTTTCTAACAAAATAATAGAAGTATTTTGGAGGAGTAATTGAATAAAACAAGGTGTAAATAAATTAGCCTGAGAATTGTATGCCCAATGTTATAGTATAATATAAATACCATGGATTTCCTTCTTAGCAAAACCCAATAAAAAGTCAAATAAGATATCTTTTAAATACATTATAACATGCTGGGCATGGTGATACACACCTTTAATCCCAGTACTTGGAAGGTTGAGATAGGAGAATCACAGTTAAGACCAGTCTCAGCTACTTATTGAGTCCTTCAGCAACTTAGTGCTGCTCTGTTTCAAAATAAAAATAAAATAGAGCTGGGGTGTATCTCACTTGTAGAATATTCCTGGGTTCAATCCCCAGTACTATATCATTCATATATATGAATATATATATATGAATATATATATATATGTGTGTGACTATATATATGTATACACACACACACACACACACACACACACACACACACACAAACACAGTGGAAAATGGCATGACCTTGGAAGTAATATTGTATATCTTTGAAATCTTACACTCATTTATTAGTTCACTTACATTAATATCATGTTTGTGTTTACATTCCTCTACAAATAAAGATGTAATAGTGTACAAATTTATTTTTAGAATGACTATCAATGTAGGAAAAGGGTTTAAAAGTCTCTCTGGTAATTTTTATCACTTTTTTGTATTATAGTTGTATTACTATTGTTTTAAATGTGTGATAACATTCATGATAAAATAAAACCTAAATAATGCATGGGTAATAATATTATCAATATAATCAATTACGAAAATCATACAATGCTATGGTAGTATACTAGTCTTTACTACTAAAAGAATCACCAAGTAAAATGACAGGCCATATTTATGGAATTTGTGCTTCTAGGGTACAGGTAGCATTTCTAGACAGATTCAAGGCTGGATCACCTCTTCATAAGTTTTTTTTTATATATAAATTTTAGAAAAATGGATATAACTGAAGAACATCATGCTCAGTCAGATCAGCCAAACTCAAGAAGCCAAGGGCCTCATACCTTCTTTCATATATGCAAGCTAGAAGAAAAATTAGAAAAGAAACTGGACCTCATGAAAATGAGATCAGTAGAAGAGTGAAAGGGGATCTGGGTAGAGAGGAGGCAAAGGTGAGGGGAGATATGGGGAAGGAAAGAAACCAAATAATGGTTTATGCATATATGACTATATCATTATGAATCTCACTGTCATGTACAATTATAGTCCACCAATAAATAAATCATGATTAAAAAAAAAATCTCAGCCTTTTGCAAAACAAAAAACAAAGCCAAGGTGAGGTCCGGGTCTTGGTTTTGGAAGGAAGATGACTCAATATCTCAGTGGAACTTCACGTTCTTTCAATACCATGCCACATGAAACAAATAAAAGTATCAGTTGAGTAATTTTATTTTATTATGAAGATAAGCATTATCTTGTATATCTCCAGGAGAAAGATAAGCATTATCTAGTATGATATCTCCTGGAGAATAATATCAAAGCAAGTGTGTGTTTTAATGGGATTACTGGGGTATATAAAAGGTAGTAGTGGTGACTATACAAAAAGTATATCAAAGCATGAAATGATAAAATTATAACATAAGAAAGGAAGACAAAAGAACAATAAATCTGATCTGATGAATATGAAACAAAAGAACATGAAGAAATGTCTTATGGCAACATTAACATATGGAGCAAGATAATATGAACAAGTATTAAGTGAGATAGAACATAAAAGATATTTAATAGAATGGCATAAATGGTAGATTGCAGACCTCAGGGAAAATAGTTCAGTATCAGAGAACAAAATTTTAGAATTCATAAATCAATTAGGAATCACAAGTAATAAAATAGACAAAGTAGAAACTCAAATTTCAGATAGATATTCAGCTTATATGAAAATAATTTGCTGTTATAGAAAGATAAAATATAAATATTTATGAATATGTATAAAATTACCCAAAGAAGATGATTGAGTTATGGTATAAATAGTGCTTTAAGTTGAAAAAGAAATGCCTAAACTGAAGAATTCTCTGTCTTCAGAAATATTTGGTTAGAATATATCTTCAGCTCCAATAGTTGCTAGTAAAAAAAAAATCAAACTTCAAAATTAGCTGAAAAATAAATATCCAATTGACTGAAAATTGAAAACACATCACATACAAGTGAGGAAAAATTAACTCACATATCACGATTTCCTCTACAACAAAAAACAGAGAAGCAAATAGTGCAAACATGAAAAGTCTTAATGTAACATAAAAGGCTGTTATACATTTGAGATAGAGTAAAACTATTAGTAACATGAGAAATCGAAGTATAAAACCTTCATGGAATAGTGGTTAGGGAACTCTGTATTGATTGACACCCAGAGCTCTTTTATAGTTAAGGGAAAAATTAGATATCATGTCAAAAAATAGTGCATTGAATCAGTTATGACAGCTATGAATTACCCAACTGATTATAAAATTATATGTAAACCTAAAAATTCTTAAAATGTTGCCCAATTTGTAGGAAGAATGTCTGTCAGACTTTCAAGTCAGAAAGTGGATGACAACATTTGATGGATGTATAAGACAGTACAGAAAGAACAATTTCCTTCAATGGTTAACTCAAGAAAAAGAGGTATTAAAAGGGGCCATATCCTCTCACTTGAACCTTTTATTCCCATGGTTGACACTGTGGCATGCTTTTTTCTTCAGGTTTCTGGGCATTATTTTTTCTTTCTAGGTGCTAAAACCACAGAATCCTGGTAAAATTTATAGTTTTTCTTCTGCTTCAATGTCTTTAGGAAGGAAACACATAAATGTAACTGTCTATGATTTCAAAAGTCTTTTGCATCATAATATATTGTTACATGGCTTTTAAAATCTAAACAAAACTTCTATTTATTAAAATAAGAAAATTATTTTTGGCAAGTGATAGTCCAGAATGAAGCATGTTTACAAAATTTGTCAGTGAATACCATATTAATATTTTTTATCATACTTAAAAACAAATGAAGTATATTAAGTACACCTAACAAGAAACTGTCATTACCATAAGTGACAAGAAACCAGTATTGCAACACTACAGAATTAACGGTATAACTAACCAAAATCAGAGTTTTCCTATGTCCATGAACCATCTAAAATAATTGAAATGGTTAATGGTCTCAGAGCATGGAGATTTGGCCTAGAAATAGTAATGGAGAATAACTTACAAGATTCCTGTACAAGATAACAATCGATATCTTCAATAAACTGAAGAAGATTTAACTATTTACATTTTTATTCAGTGTTTACATCAAAGACAAAAATAAAATGAGTGAGAAAGCTAACAGGATGAAATTTAGTTTATCAAGAAAATGTTAAAACCGGACGTGGTGGCACATGCTTATACTCCCAGTACTTGGGAGGCTGAGACCAAAGGATCCAGATGTGGACATCCTCAGCTACTTAGTGAGGCCCTCCACAACTTAATGAAGCTCTGTTTCAAAAATAAAAATAAAAAATGTGGCTGGGGGTGTAGCTCAAAGGTAGAATGCCTCTGGGTTCAAAATAAATACATAAATAAATAAATAAATAAATAAATAAATAAATAATAAAATGTTAAGAGCCAACAAGAAGGGAATAAACATCTTTTTTATTTCACTTAACTCTCATAAAAACCATACACAGTAATTAATATCCCATTTTAAAGATGAAGAAATTGAAGCTAGAAATTAATTCTTTCCAAATTTCTAAGAATACTAAACTGATAAAACTTGCACAGAAGGTTGAGGTTGGATTAAAAGCAAAACCTAGGATTTTCCTTCCTTTCTCTTCCCAAAGCTGACCCCAATGTCAATGCAACACAGAATGATGGGAAACAATTACTTAGGACATTGGATTATGTGACTTTTTCAGAGCCTTCCAAACTAGAAATTTTATAGAATATATAGGTAAGAAACTAGTCTCTAAGACTTATCAAAGAGAGACTAAAGACTAGAAAGAAGAAATAGCCATAAGTGGCAGAAATGTAGTTCGATTTAACAAACATAAAATAAGAGAATAACCAGTCATGAAAAGTGAAGTGTCCTATTTTTTCTCCCTCAGGTGGAAGCTAGTGAGTAATTTGGATGCAAGAGTGACTTTAGATAATAGAGGAGAAACCTCAGTGGAGCAATGGAGGGGTCTAGGGGAAGGTAGTGGTGGTGTGGGGGTGGGGGGAGGTAGTGAAGGAAACATCACTTCATTCTACTGACTTTACATCCATATGTGAATTTATCAGTGCCAATCTCAATATCATGTATGAGGAAGAAGAGAGAAGGGGAGGTAGCCAGGGGGAAGCTCACCAAGTGCTGTGTCATATATGTCCCTATCACTCTGAACTACATTATGATGGGTGACTACAATGCACCAATAAAATCGTATTAAAATTAAAATTATAAAAATGAAGCCACCTATCAAACTTCTCTCTTCACAGTCTGGCTTTTCGGTCAGGGTTATTGATGGTCAGCTGTGCCACTCTTTCCATGACAACTTTGTGGTAACAGAAAGAAAGGTGACTCATGGAAGCCAGTACCTTAGCTGCCTATGGTCCAGCACTTCCAGTTTCTTCACATATGTAACCCTGAAATTCCACAAGCCATTGTAGGATATCTACTGGGTTTCCTTATGCCCATAATTAATGTGAGACATTAATGTTTGGTCCTTGATCTGCCTTTGATTTTTGTTACCAAGGCTTTTACTTTTATATTACTGTACTTTCTTTTGACACAATAGTATGACTGATACTGAATTAATGTCATGGGTCCCTTTTAGATGACCCTAAAGTTCATGAGTCATCCCATGGTGATCGTGATGTCACCTTGTTAATCAGTTTCACCCAGGATAAAAATATGAAAATCATTCTTAAGAAGTCTACTCACATTTCAGGCAATTACTTATCAGAATAAACTTTGCAGTGTATGCCAATTTTCATCACATATTTCTCAATTAATGTCTGTTTTAAAAGACCATCTAGCAGGGCGTGGTGGCACACATTTGTAATCCTAGTACTTGAGAGGCTGATACAAGAGGATCAAGGTTTGTGGCCAGGCTCAGCTCCTTAATGAGGACTTCTGTAACTTTGTAGACCCTGTTTCAAAATAAAGAATAAAAAATAAGGCTGGGGTGTAGCTTGGTGGTAGGTTCAATCCTTAGTTCCGGAAAAAAAAAGAAAAAAAAGGCCATCTATACAGGAATCTGCACCGTTTTTACTAGGAGGGAGAGAAACTGAGGGGCAATATCAAGTATATATATAGAAACAAAAGAATCTACTCAGTGATTTGATCTCAATGTGAAACTAACAATAGCCAAAAGTTAAAACAAGATAGAAAATGCAGTTTTTGGTTAGCCAAAAAACCAAAAATCAAATGATGAATTCCAATACCACCTTGATATTTCTAGCAGCCAATTTAATTTCACTCTGTTAATGAACAAGAATGCATTCAGTAGGTGTCAAGTAAATGTCATAGTCTTGCCACTGTGAAGGGTAAGCTTCATTGTTAGTCATACTGAAGAATTAAAGACAAGTTGAAAATAATTGAACAACTAAAATAACCAGACAGGATAAAGAGCTACATTAAATTTGTGGTGTTTAAATCTTACATTTTCAACTTAAAAACACGAGTATTTATAAATATGTTGTGGTAGCAATACTTTTGGACAAAAAGATGAATTTAATGATGATTTAGTCTTTTAAGTATTTTCATATTCCATCATTGCTTTTAACTATCACTAATATTTTATTCTCTGACAAATAGAAACTCAAGAAGCTGCTTGTTGTAAAATATTTCTTAATAAAGATGAGATAATATTTATATTTATATTTGTATCTATAATTGTATTAGGTTTATTAAAAAAACAAATGAAGTCCTACAGCTGATTGCAGCTGAAGGGGTTCTTAGATTAAAAATAAAAAAAATAAAAATCTGTCCACACATCTTCATTAATGTGGATTCTAGCTATTTGTCACTTTTGTTCTTTTGCAACCTCATTTCCACTTGGAAGAGCCTAGTCGTTGTATTTTCCTGACAGTTGAGTGTAGGATATATGACACCAAGATTCCATGTGAAAGCAGAATATTCTCTCCTCTGCTTTCCTCAGATGGAAATTGAATGTCATTAAAGCATTATTAAAAATGATTTGAGTATTCCCTGCCAGAACAGGGAACACTGTTCTATTCACTTGTCTTCTTTCAAATTTTTCATTAAAATTTTATAATTTTATGACATAAAAAACTGAACAATTTTTGTTAGATGTAATCCTAGATACAATGTGTTCTCTATCTGTTGATGGTTTATAAAAATGTAATTGAATTTTGTATATCTTTTTTGCTTAAATTTATAGATGCATTTTTAATATTTTTAATTTTTAAATTATTTAATTTAAAATATTCTATTAGATGTGCCTAGGGAAAATAATAATCTAGTAATAAACTTTTTTCCTTTGCTATAGTTATTTTATTTATTTTTAAACTTTATATTGTCACGTATTTCCATTAAGAAGTTGCACAGAGTTAGTAAATGCAAGTCATCTTGACATGTTCTTCATTTTTAGTAATACTATTATTACATTTCACCTGGACCAATTATTTTTGGTATAGGTACTCATAATATGATTTATCAAGTTGTGGATTTTGAAAACTATTACAAGTATATATTTATATTTATGGTAATACAGGTGTAAGTCAAGCATATAATGTTGAATGCTACTGAAAAAAATATGTAGAATAACCCTGATGAAAATATAACAATGCACATAAGTTACAAAACTTTTGAATTTATGACTGAACAGTTAGAAAAATGGTAAGAACCTTGCTGTTTGCCCCTGAAGAACAGAATAGGAAAAGCTGACAGGGGCTGGCTATCATATTATTTTAGGTGCATATATATATGTATATGAAGATGAGAATATGTATGTAAATAGCATAATGAGCAGGTAGATAAGTAAGTACAGTTATTTAAACAGTAGTTTAATTATTTTGCATTTTCATAAGATAAAAAATAAGTAGGATATTATGAAATGTGTTTTTAATTCAATTAATGTAGTTATATGTTTGCCATTTAATAACTTATTTATTATACTTTGATCTTTTTGTCAGAGAAAAAAGATTAATAAGTTATATCTCAAAGATTAGTAACACTAATTGTTAAATTGTTTCAAGTGAGCTATTGGTAAATTATAATTGTTCTTTGCTTCAAGTTAGCTCTTTTTTCATGTCCTGGCTTCTTTTACAGCACTTCAAATTTTGGAAAAAGGATTTCAAAAATTATTTTAGTCATAATACCTTCCCTGATTCAACACATTGTTCTTTAACATATATAAAGTTTTATCTTAATTTATAACCATGAAATTAAGGTTTTATGTTTTGTTTTCAGTACTGATAGAACAAAACAAGGTGAAATGCTTTTCTTTACAATGAAACTATTCTTGTTCTATATATTAGTATACAATACCTTTGGTAAAAACTAAAACAATTTCCTAGAAGCCAGCTGGATAGGTTCTGTCCATTTCTCTACATTGTATCAAAGAAATGTGAAGAAACTATAGAAAAACTGAAACGGGGAGGGGCACTGTCAGTGAGTCTCAGGATAAATGACTGAGTCCCTGAAATTGAAGCAAATGATGAATTCTTTGCTTCATATCATTTCTATTTTATTCTGCCTGAATACAAATAAGATGCTGAAATTGAATATGTACATTTGGATATTTTACTTCTAGTCACTTGAATTTAACACTATCTGTGGCTTAAAAATTCCAACTGAAATATGAAGAGTGGTGAAAATAGTGAAGCAGTCCCTAACTTGCTGATGAGGTACATTCTCACATTCTTCTGCTTCATTTGCAAACTCTGTAAAATGAGTTCTATTCTCTGACAGGTCACTTGTCATTCTTTCCCATTTTATTAGCATGTAGATCACTTCAACTCAGAACTAGGAATAATGCAGCCATCTTATTCTGTTAGTGTTTTTGGATTTGGCATTTTATGTGATAAAGATTTGATCTACAAAAAAAAAATGTTTCACTATTTTAATGAAAAAGCATTAATAAAGTCACTGCCAATAATGGTGAGATTCCAGGATCAAAGGGGGAGTCAGGAGATGTGAAGAGAAGCCATTATATCACCGCAGGCTGGTAGTCACATATGGTAGGTACCATTCATCTTCAGATGGAATTTGAATCAGTAAGACTGGACCTTCATAAAACCACACTTTGTAGATAAGCTACCTCTTATAATGACACAATACAATTTCATTTAATAATAGAAATATTAAACTGTAAAAAGTTATTAACTGTCTCCAGATCATTCACATAGTAACTCATGCTAATATAATTAAAAATTTTATAACAGCAATACTTATATGTAACAACATACTTAACAATAAAGTTAGCTTATTTTTACACTTGTGTCCTTAGGTCTTTGGAAGATCACTGTTTGAGTTTTCTGGCTATACTATTCTTAATACATTTTTTAGTGCTCACAAGTTTATATTTTTAGGTTTGATAAAGATTCTTGTATATTTTCCAAAGACATAGACAAAACAGTTTTGGAAGTTCACATACATGTCTTAGGACACTTATATTAGGTAGGTAAATTACATTTAAAAAAAATTGGTCTTCATCTTCCCAGAGAGTTTTTACAAACAGCGGGCAGAAGTGTTTCATGTTTACAGTGTTTAAAATGCTAATTCAAACCCAGAATTTTGTTGTACTCCAAATTTAAGTACCCAATGTCAATAAATTCAGGGCTAGAAAACAACTTTTAAAAGTGTGTTTATCCCTAAGACAATTTAAATTACCTAGAATTGTTCAACTTCACTTGACAGCAGGGATATAGCTGGAAGGGGGTGAAGGAGAAGACTTTTCCATTTAATATCCTAAAGTGACAAAGAAAATGCCTGTTTAAGTGTGTATATATTAGGTACCATAGTTAAGTTTAAGGATCCAGGTGACTGAACGGCACAAAAGCTGGGGCTCACATCTAAATTTTCAAATTAAAAGCCATATACTAAAAAATCAAAATGCCACAGCCCACTAATAACATATGTTACACTGAGGTCTTGATGTAGGACAGAAGGAATAAAATTTAGGCAGAAAGGAGACATTGGGAGGGAAGGGAAAGATATAGTTTTAAAATCTGGAGAGTTTCAGCTGACCCCACCCTATAGGGTGTGCTCAAAATCTTAGAAAAGTCTAAGTGGGCCACACCTTTTTAATCCCCTGAATCCCAGCCCCCACTGGACACTCAGGGCAAAGGTCAGACCCATCTTGAAACACCCATCTTAACCTGAGGAAGTGGAGGGCCCAATTTGGACCACCTACCTGTCACCCACCAATACCTGGAAGAAGGAGGAGGTCCAGACTTCTTCTGTGCCCACCCCTCTTGAAAGCGCATAAAAGACGGACTTTTACCACACCTCGCTCTCTTACCTGCTTGCAGCGTCTGGCCAGGAAGATGCCTGCTCACCTGTTTTTCTCCCCCTTTCCTTATTTTCCTAAATAAATTCCTACTTTTTGTTCCTAAATGGCACGTGTTAAAATTCTTTTTTTCACGGAAGCCAAGGAACCACCTGTGGGACCGGGTTATCCCACAACATATAATTTTTGGCTGCCCAACATGGGGAGAAAGGTCAGAAACATTGATTTGGGTGAGTTTTTGCTAAAATGTTGCTTTGTACTCCCTCTTTAAATGCTCTTTTATATTTGTATGTAGGTGCATGTGTAGAACCTCTATTCTTCAGTTTCATGGACCGAAAGAACATAATTTCGGCCTGCCCTTCTGCCAGGGTCCCCCTTCTTGGGTGGCTGGGAGAATTTCCCAAGCCGTGCAGATTCAAATGGCAAGGGTTAGAGGCCTGGCAAAGATCTTAGAATTCGAATGCCAAGCAGGAGTTCACTGGTCCTTTTTTCCCCCCCTCTTCTCCTTATCTCTCTATCTCTGTCTCTCTTTTTTTCCTGGCCAAAACGTGCTTCCCCTTAGAAAATGAGGGTTTATTCATATAAGCTCCGAAGACAGGGTGTCTAATCCCCTTTAGGAAACATACCCCGTTTCTGGGTAAGATGGAACAAAACTGGCTCGTCCGAGAAAACGCATATGAGGGTTTGGTCACCCAGCGTTTGGAGCCCCCACATTTGTGGATTTCTCGAGACACAGTAGGGGGTAACCGACCTTGGGGTGACACTCAAGGGAGCTACCCGCAAACCAACAGCACATATCTCGACCCGAAACACTTAAGGGCCAATCTTTGACTCTATCTCATGGGTTCCAGCAAGCTAAGCAGTCTTTCGTATGCAGTAAGTGTCTGATAGGGAGCAGTCTTAGAACTCTACCTTTTTCATCCGTTGTTTTTTTTTTTTTTTTTTTTTTTTTTTTTTTTTTTTTTTTTTTTTTTTTTTTTTTTTTTTTTTTTTTTTTTTTTTTTTTTTTTTTTTTTTTTTTTTTTTTTTTTTTTTTTTTTTTTTTTTTTTTATCGGGGAAATAAGTTATTCTAATTCTAAGACAGATATAACCAGGCTTAGAAAAAAATGTGTGTCTCTTATACCCTGAGAACTGGCCTAAGCAAAGGAGGAGTAACTTACATAGCTGCAGGGGGCAATGTGCTTTGTGTTACAGAGTTACCATAGACCTCACTCTGTTCAAGAGATAACAATGATCTTTTTTTTTTTTAACATCTACCTGATTTTGTTCCTTTTAGAAATGGCCTTAAGTCATTTTAAGATCTGCAAAATTGTTTTTGTTATTTGTCTTTTATAAAAATGTATGAGAGTGCGTATGCGTGTAAATGTATCTGTGCTATTATTGTAGAGTTGTAAGTTTTCTTTTGAGTACCTAAGTCAGTTGAGATCTCAGGGATATTCTTTTCATGAAAGATATATATATATATATATATATATATATATATATATATATATATATATTTTTTTTTTTTTTTTAGGACCCTGCCCAACCACAGAGGATCCTGGAAGGGGCTCACTGGGGAGCAACCTAAATAAGAGATTTCTCTGAGGGCCCTGCGAAAGCGCAGAGGACCCTGGTAGAGGCTCAATGGGGAGCACTCTAAATAAGAGATTTCTCTGAGGACCCCAAGAAGGCTTGGAGGTCCCGATAGGGGCCTGAACCTGCAGATTGGAGATTCAAGGACACTTGATTCCCTACTAGCAGATGGCATTGTGCTGCATCTCCACGACAAAGGGGCACCTGGTCATTGGAAGACTGCCGGTGAGGACAGATGTAACTCTGATCCTGACTAGAGGATATCCTCGATGTTTTGTTTTTTTCTTTCAGAAAAACACACGGAAACCCTTAAAGTGCACTAATTACAACATCATGGGTAATTCCGTTTCTATCCCTGAGGCCTCACCCCTTAGGTACATATTAATTGGAAATATTTTGAAAGAGTGAACTTAAGGAAAGAGGATAATTTCTTTTTTTTATATATAACTCGTCGTTAGTATAAATTAGCAGGAGGAAAAGTATGATCTAAGACTGGAACTCTGAACTTTAACACATATATCAGCTTGATTCATTCTGCAGGAAAATCAAGAAAAATGAAGTAATATTCCTTGTGCTAAAGGGTTCCTGGCCTTATATGTAAACCCCAAATTGCAGGAGTCTTGTAAAATTCTTTACGCAAGATAAACAAGATCAAATGAGGCTTGTTCTATGGGTAAGAAGGATGGACAGACATCTAAACAATTGGGTTTTTCTCCCTGAGGAATGTAATGTGGTGATGATTTTTCACATTGCCTACTGTATTGGCTTCCCTGTTCATGTACTTTATAATCTATTATTCATTGTTTTTCATGATAAGCACCTGTGATAGGTTGTATTTTAATTTGGGAAACTATACATCTGGTTCTAATTAGTTATCTATGGAGATTCAATGCCTGGCAAGTTAAAACTATAAAACATATGTTGTTTGTATCCATACAAACATATCCACGTGGTACCAAAATTAAATTATAAAGAGCGCTCATTAAGTTAAAAATGGATCCAAATATCTTTTAGTTCACGTGACTTAACTCTTTAACAAATAAGTTTTTTTTTTTTTTTTAAAGCAAGAGATGTCATTAAAAGTTAACAGATTTTTTTCCAGGTTAGACAATTAAGGTTACATATCTGTTCCTATCTGATGTTTACAACTACAATGCTTGTTTTTATTTTTTAGGATTTTTTTTTTTGTTAAAATAGTGACTTAAAAATGCTGATGGGCTATTAAAATGGGTAAACTAGGTAAATATAAGTAAGTTTTCTTATAAATGGCTTATCTTTATAAGTAAGTTAAATGCTAACATCAATTTTTAAATGTAAAGTATTCTTGGTTTAACATCAGCAAAAGAAAATATATTTGAGTCCAGTAAACATGTTTTCTTTTATATAAGGAACAGTTTAACATTACAGCCTTCTGAATGTTTAAACCTGAGTTACTGAGGGTCAGTTCTAATATGTGATGCTATACATATGAAAGACTACGATAAAAAAAATTTCTTAGGCTGTGTTTTGATAAACAAATATTAAAAGTGTCAAGTGTTTTATCTAACTGCTAAGTGTTTTTTCTTTTTTTACCTAAAAGAAGTTATAGGGATTGTTTTAGTGTAAGGATTGCTTAAATATAAGAATTGTTCTAAATTGTTTAAACTTAAAATTTTCTTTTTTGTTGAGACATTAAAAGGTCAAATAATAGATTCATAAGTATGAGGAGGTATTATAATAAGAGAGGAAATGCTTTCATCTGAAATGAGACTTTATATTGCTAAAATTTTATTCAAACTGGCTAACTTATAATTTCCTATGTTCTTTATATTTAAAACACTGGTTTTGTGCTCTTAACATTTACTAAGGACTAGCTTAAAAGGGTGGATCTTTGCAAGATATCTCTTATGTTTACTGTTTTGATTACCTAGCAAGCTACATCTTAGCAAATTGGGGTAAATGCCTGTATTTTACACCTGTTAATGATTACTTTGTAGCTCAAGTTAAATGAACAGCTATAACTTTGGGCTACTATATTTGACACTCTATATATTTGTGACCATATATATATATATATATATATATATATATATATATATGCTAACTATGTTGTATATCAAGGTTCATTTAAATGTTTTCACAAGAGCTTATAAAGGTAAAAGTATATAGGTTTTATATATGTACAAGCTAACTAATATAAGTAATCTTTCTATGCAATATGCATTGTGTTGATATATTGTCAATAAAACTTCTGCCATCTATGTTTTAGTACCATTCAGAAATCCATCATTAAGACATGGTTTACATGTGTTTGCTTTAGATAAATGTTTTATTGACCATCTATCAGGTAATGAGCTTATTTCTGATTATTAATATTGTCCTCTAAACTTAAAAAAATTTAGAGCTATTTGATTTTTATCAATGCTGTAAACCTATATAGACCTGTAATTATAGTTATTTTATTGAGCCACAAATTCTAAATTTCACTTCAGTGGTAAAGTTAAAGTTAAGGTTAAGTTAAAATTGTTAACTTTTATATATTTTGTTAATTATTACTGGCCTCTTTATTAGTTAAATATATTGATGTCTCCTAAGTATCTTCTAAAATGTAGAACTTAAGGAAATACCTTACCTAGCTAATGTCCTATAAACAAAAAGGGTTATAGCAATTTTTGAGGTTTATATTTGCATATTTCTAAATTATATTATAATCATTTTTCAAGCAAAAAATAGTTAAAGGTGATAAAACACTAAACACTCTAACTCATGCCACTCTAGTTAAAAATTGGGTAATTATATATGTAAAGTCAAATTTAAATGAGGATTTGTTCATGTTATCAAATTATTACCAGAACTATTATTAAAAATATATATATATAGGCTATCATATTGACCCCTAATCATTAAAAGGACTGGTGAAACTGACCACCTGGGTGCTCAACAACTGGGTCTTATAGAACAATTAGGATGTAGCAGGGCTAAAAGGATAGCCAATATTTTGGCCCTTGCCCTCCAAGGTCAAATAGGACCCAGGGGAAGACCTCAACTAAGGCTCTGCAACTCCGGTGAGTCATCTGACCTCCCCAAACAGGGAGATCAAGAAGGCCCCAGAGACTAGGAGCCACCAGCACGATCTCTGCATTTTTTTTTCGGTACTGGGGATTGAACTCAGGGGCATTCTACCTCCTAGCTATACACCCGGCCCTATTTTTTATTCTTTATTTTGAAACAGAGTCTCACTAAGTTTTGGAGTACTTCACTAGGTAGCTGAGGCTGGCCACGAACCCGGATTCTCCAGTCTCAACCTCCCAAATGCTGGGATTACAAGTGTACCACCACACCAGGCAGTATTTTGCATTTCATATAGAGAATAGTGAGATCGAAGACTTTGAATGACCTATCTCCCTATCTAGCTTCTGTTGCTAAATATACCTTAAAATGCTCAAAATATCTGAGAATGCTTAATTTATAAAAAGCAAAATTTCATTTTTCACACTTCCAGAGGATAGGAATTGCTGCATCAAGGTGTCCTCGGAAAACACGGAGTCACTCGCTGGTTCTTGGCCTCCATGATATAAAGAATTTTAACACGTGAGAGTCAGGAACAAAAGACAGGAATTTATTTAGGAAAATAAGGGACTCGGGACTCGGGAAAAACAGTTGAGCGGAGGTCTTCCAGGCCACGCAAGCAGGAGGGCAAGAGAGAGTTTGCAGCCTTTTTCAGTCCTTATATAGACTTTCAAGAGGGGGTTGACCCAGAAGATGTTTGGACCTCCTCTTCTCAGGTATAGGTAGGTGGTCATCCCAAGAAGTGGTGGGCACAGAAAAAGTCCAGAACTCCCCTTTCTCAGGTATCAGCTATGGGTGATGACCTCCTTTCTCAGATTTCAAAAATGGGCAGTCCTGAGGTCTGACCTTTCTCCTCAGGAATCTCAGGTGGGGGCAGGGATCCAGGGGATTAAAGGTGTGGGCCTGAATAAGACTTCTGCCTAAGACCTGGGCACACTCTATAGGGTGGAGTTAGCTTATGAACTCTCCAGATTTTAAAACTATATTTTTCCTTTCCTTCCCACTGTCTCCTTTTTCCCTAAATTTTATTCCTTCTACTCTACCTCATCAAGGTGCTGGCAGTCCACTGTTGGGGAGCGCTGCTCTCTTCTTCCAAGATGATGCCTTATGCTCATCCCCATCCTCTGGAAAGGATAAACAATTTGTCCTCACATGACACAGAGAAGGGGTGAACCTATCTCTTCAAGCCTTTTTATAAGGCACTAATCCATTCATGAAGGTGTTGACCTACAGCCTGATCACCTCCTAAAGGCCTCACATCTGAGTACATTGCATTGAGGATTAAGCTTCATTGTGAATTTTGCAGGAGACACAAATGTTCACATTATAGCATCTCCTAATCCCAACAGAAAGACTCTGTTATTTCACTGGTATTTGCTACTACAACTTTGCTATTTCCTCATTTCTGACACACTGACTTCTTTTCTGTTTCTTGAACATTTAGGCACATGGTTTAGTTGGTCCCTCTGCTAGAAATGCAATTTTCCCAGGTGTCACCTTTGCCAACCATTTTCTTCAAGCATTTGCTTAAATGTCATCTTTATCTTGAAGGTGTATCCTGATTAATTTACAAATGCCACAAACTTCAGTAATTCATTACTTGAATTTTTCTATTACTGCACTCAATATTTTTTACTTTTCCCAAATGCTCATCACCTTTTAACCTCTCATAGTAAGTTAATGATTTATTATTTTAGGAAATAAAAATTAGCCTGATTACAAAAGTTTTCCCAGCCCCAAACTTAGCATATTAGCTGTAAATATAAAAGAAAACAAATATCTCCCAAGATATGCAGCAACTGTAAATAAAAATATGTCCCTTCTTTGAGTGACTATTCCTTTCCTGTTCACTAAAAACTGATTCTCTGAAAACCTGCACTCCTGTAAATATTGCTTTCTGAAATTATGCCAGTAAGAAAAAAAATATTCCATTTTTGCCTAGAGAATTAATGATATTTTAAACAGAGAAGGAGCCCCTATTATATCCAATCAAAATTCAAAATTTCACATGGGGATTTCTGGAAAACATATTCCACATTTTCCTTGCTTATTGTTTCCAAAGATACAAAATCCAGAGACCATTTAACAATTAAGACAAACAGATCCCTAATTTTATATGGTAAAATGACCAGACAGAGGATATTAGAAGAGAATCATTCTATGAAATAGAACATTTGACAGAAAATAAGAAAGAGATTTTTCCCTCAAGATATATACTCAGAAGTATTTTCTGTGATATCAAGAGTCATAAATAGTTATATGCAATAACCAGAAAGTGAATTTTCTATATATTTTATCAATGAGAATCAAACATAGTTCATGTAAATTATAACCGTTCGATAAAGGTGAATATATTGTATATATACATATAACACATAAAGCTTTTCTAAATTTAACCTTAAATGACATTGACAAATTTCATTATGCATAAATTTTAAAAAAGTATTTTCAATAATTTGAAAGTATGCTGATATGTATCAACTACATGAACAGAAATAATTCAAATAGTGATTGCCTCTGGGGTGACACACCAGCAATATTCCAATATTTTTATACATCTTAAAAATACATATGAATCAATCAAGCAAAAAAATCCATATTTTTGTCACTCTAATTTAGGTATGTGTTATTGTTGTATTATTACTAATCTTTCTTCAATTTATAATATGCTAACAAAGAACCTAAATTAAAAAAAAAAGTTTTCATCTAGAAAATCAAATAAAACATACTTTACTAAAAAAACCATGTTAGCTGTTAGCTAAACTGACTTACAAATTGAATTATTTGTTCCAGCATTAAACTGCTTTTGCTATTCATGTTCTTCTAAATATGATAGGTTCTATTACAAAATGAGAGCTATTTTTCACATATGTTATTTTCTATCTATTATAAAAGTGTTGAGAACTGGTCAAGGTTATTAAAATATTTCAGTTCCTGGAAAAAGTCAGCAAAAAAATTAGTTCTTCTATGGAATATAAATTTCCTCAGATATCCTATACATTTGGTTGAATGCAGTTACAGAATGAGGATTTGGTGGCCATCATGTTAGTCAGCTTTTGGTTCTTTTCAAATACTTTTCAAGTATTTGAAAAGAACAACTAAGAGAAGAAAATATTTATTTTGGCTTATAGTTTCAGTCTACTGTAGGCCAGCTACAATACATTGGGCCTGAGGTGAGACTTGAGGTGTAAGGATATATTGGAGGAAAGCTGTTAAGCCCATGGCAGCCGGGAAGCTGAGAGAGAGAGAGAGAGAGAGAGAGAGAGAGAGAGAGAGAGAGAGAGAGAGAGAGAGAGAGCACACCCCAAGAGGTCTACTTCCTCCCACTGGGTCCTGACTCTCAGTAGTGCATTCAGCCACTAATGAGTTCAGAGCCCACATGATCTAATCTCTAACCTCTGGACAAAGGACATTCCAGATGCAAACCATAACAGCAGCCAATATTGTCCTAGTTGACAAAAAAGTTGCTGATCATCTGTCTTACTAGCCACCCAGGGACCCCCTTTCTTATTTTTTTCCCTTTGATAACTTTGCTGTTGGCCTTTTCACAGTTTATTACTTCTCTTGACTGAGAGTAGGAGAAGAAATGAAATTCAGAATAATCCATTAGACTAATTCAAAATTTAAATGAACCTGCCAGAATAATTTATTCTGCTCTACTAATTCAAAATCTATCAGTAAAACACAACAAAAAAAATATAACTTGTGCCTATAATCCCAGATATGAGACAGTACTGAGACAGAATGATGACAATTTCATGTTCAGCCTCAGAATTAGTGAGACGCTTTGTAATTTAGTGAGAACCTGTTTAAAACAAAACAAAACAAACAAAAACAGGACTGGTAGTGTAGCTCAGACTAGAACACCCCTTGGTTCAATCGCCAGTATCACCAAAAAAGAAAAAAAAAAACTTTTTTAGTAAAAAATTATAAAATATAATTGCCAAATAAGTATGAAGACTAAAAGAAATACACTGGAGAAAATATTGGGAGGGAGTCACCAGATTTAAATGACATTAAGTAAATTATAATTTTCTCTAAAATTAAGTATCACTGCAGTGAAAGATCTTTATACTTGTCTTTTCAGATGTGCTTCTTTGCTCTCCCTCATCGGATTTCTGAATTCTGGTCAGGTGTATTTCAGTTTTCGTAGTGTTTTTCACTTTTCTGCTGTCTGTTGCTTTTTTTTTCTTCTGTCAAGAAGCTGCTTTTATGGCAGATTTGAATCGAGCTCACAGTGCCTGATGAGAGGTGTATCACTCCACCATCTTCGTGGAAGTCCCCAATCAACATAACTAAAAAAGAATTTTTTGTAATTTATTTGACAAAATAAATGAAATTGGCCATATGTCAATAGGAAGATGTAGGAATAAAAAAGTAGCACTTAGAGTAATTAACAATTTGATATAAAAAAATCTCCAAAAATAAGTGTACACAAAAGTAAATTAACAATGAGGACACAATTGTTGAATATGAGTAAATATGAAACAATTTTTCCTCAACACTTGCAAGGAGAACTTAATTGTATAATACAAGTCACTGAGAGCTTATCTCTGCAGTTCTGTTTAGGATTGGATTTTCAATCAAAACCCACCAATAGACATCATATTTAAAGCTTCAGTGACATTTCAATGCCTAGAGACATGTGTTAAACTGTAATTATTTTATTACTAGCTCCTCAAAAATGTTTTACTAACAAGTCCAAACTATATCACAGATCTTAAGTACTGGGAAGTACAAACTTATATTTTTAATAAACTAAGATGTTCTTGAATAATATAATTTGTACATTGTCATTTCTATTAATCTTATTGTAATATGTCCATGACACCAGCCACTGTATTTTGTCTGACTCAACCAGTTAATTTGACTTTTGAATTTCAATGGCAAACACATCAATATAAGAAGATACGCACAGAAACAATGGACTTAATCAAAACTGACTCCTCCACCAAGTGCTGTATGCATGTATGTCATTATCACTATTTACTATATTATGATATGAGACTATAATGCACCAATGAAAGTATACAACAAAAGTGACTCTTCTATATTAAATGAAAGTTAGCTTCATTTTTTGTTGTATGAAGTCAATAAAATGCCAACAAACTCAATTGCATTAAAAAATCAATAAATCGATGTATCTAAGTCATTTTGAACATAGATCTTAAGTAGTTTCTGTAAATTTGTATTTGTACACTAAATAATACATGTAAAATTATATATGAGAAAAAGTGCCAAGTAATTATGTTTTCAACTATGAAATTCACAATAAGATGTGTATTCATGTACTGAATATTACTAAGATAGAAGAAATAAATTCAGAAATTAGTACCATCATATTGGTTTATTTTTTCTTCTTCCTCACATAATGTTTTACCAGGTGAACACACACACACACACACACACACACACACACACACACACACACACACAGTTTTATAATTTTAAAAAATAAAGAGCATGTTTTTATTTTTAAGGGCATTGTGAATTGATATCAAGTTTATTGCATTTTTTAAAACTGATTTAGGGACCTACATTGACATTATTTTTGGTCCATAAAATTGCCAGAGTATTAAAAAAATCTCCTCATCAATTATTTCCTTCTGATTTTCTAGAGCTATGCGGAATTCTCCTATTTTATTAGATAATTATGATTTTATTGTAGAAAAATAGATTTATTTTCATCACACTCATTTATTCATTTTTCATTAATTCATTCAAAAAGCATTTCCAAAGCACCAAATAAATGACAAACATTGCAAAGACGATATTGAAGACTATGTAGTGCTTACCCAAAATAAATTTATAACATGGCAGACAATACTTTCCAATGCTTTTTGTTTTTAACCTAGAATATATTAATGGAGATATTCTTTCTTTCACATTTTAGTCTTCAGTTTTTCTGAAATTAATATCTGAGTATGGAGCTATATTAAACTGAATAATGATTCCCAAAGATTCAGATGTTAATCCTTAGGCTCTATAAATATTAAGCTTTTTTGGGAAAAAAATTTTTGCAGCTGTGACTGGATCTTGAGGTAGGCAGATTATCTGAGAGTTCCCATGTGGGTTATAAAGATCAGCACATGCATGCTTATAAAAGAGGGAGATTTAACAAATATCCCCGGAGCAGTATGAAGACAGAAGCCAAGAGCAGAGCCATGAGCAGTCAACAGAAACTGGAAGAGCAAGGGATGGATTCCATAGAATCTCCCGAGAGATTATCACTCTGCTTTACCAGCATTTTGACCCAGTGATACTAATTTCAGACTTTTGGTCTCAAGAACTATTACAAAAATAACTTTCTGGTTTGATCTATCCAGTTTAGAAATAACACAGTGTTCTTCTTTATGACTGAATAGAATTCCACTGTGTGTATATGTCTCCATCAGCATCCTCACTGTTGTATCCCAGGAAACCTGACCACACAAATTAGAGGAAGGAGGATTTATTTGCTCACAGGTTTTTTTGTGGATCGGGGTTCAGTCCATGTGAGACCAGCATCTTTGGATCTCAGGGCAGGGTGGTGGAGAGCATACCAGCTCTGTTCCTCATATCATGGAGCCCGGGAGCAGACAGAAAGCAAGCAAACAAGGGGATTCAAAGATAAGCACAGTCCCTAAGCAACTCCAGATACCCACCTTTTTCAAAGCACTACGCAATAAACTTGATATCAATTTACAATGCCCTTAAAAATAAAAACATGCTCTTTATTTTCTAAAATTATAAAACTGTGTGTGTGTGTGTGTGTGTGTGTGTGTGTGTGTGTGTGTGTGTGTGTTCACCTGGTAAAATACTATGTGAGGAAGAAAAAATAAACCAGTATGATGGTACTAATTTCTGAATTTATTTCTTCTATCTTAGTAATATTCAGTACATGAATACATATCTTATTGTGAATTTCATAGTTGAAAACATAATCTACTTGGCACTTATTCTCATATATAATTTTACATGTATTATTTTAATGTACTTTTAATGTGGTCTAAGTTACCACTTATAGTCTATAATAATCCAATGCAATGGATTTGTCTACTGATAGCATTATAAGTCTCATGAGTTGATTATATCAACCATGAACATTAATAAATGAGGTCTTTAGGGGGCATTCTATGTCTAACCGTAAAGTGTATAAACCGTAACTTTGTAATCCATTATCTATTGATTGATACCTAGACTGGTTTCATAGTTTGGCTATTGTGACATTTGCAGAAGAAATGGAGGGAACTAGTGAATATTATGCTGAGATCAGCCAGTCACACGTAAATGAAGGGTCATATGTGTCCCCTCATATATAGAAGCTAGGGAGAAATAGAAATACAAAAGGAATTACAGAAAAAAGACAAGAAACTCCAGTAGAGTGATGGAGGAGTCC
Organism: Graphiurus murinus; assembly: GCA_004027655.1. Lineage (NCBI taxonomy): Eukaryota > Metazoa > Chordata > Mammalia > Rodentia > Gliridae > Graphiurus > Graphiurus murinus. Next base: position 39,625 of record PVLC010002732.1, read on the forward strand.
TAAGGGAGGGAGTTAGGTGTGGGAAGGGAGACTTGATAAAAGAAACACTTCAATTGACATAATGTACACACAAAATTATCAATGTCAATCTCAATACCATGTATGGGGAAGGAGAGGAAGTGGATTAGGAGCTGGGGAAAACTCACCAAGTCCTCTGTGTATATACATCTCTGTCACTCTAAACTTCATTATGATGCATGATTACAGTGCATCAATAAAAATACATCTAGAAAAGGAAATATTGCAGTATAACAAGAATCAGGAATCTTGTTGCTACCTCTTCCTTAAATTTTTAGAAGAGTTCACCTGCCCCATGCCAAGAGGCCTTTGGTAGATTCACTGTGACTTGGACACTATCTGTCCTGCCCCAGCACACAGGCTGAGGCTCTCAGGATGCCGGGTGCAATGCAATTCAGATCAGTCCATGGGCTCTTCAGGTGAGAGGGTTGGCGGGTGGCTCCTACTACAGTCATGACCTTGTCACGGTAAAATAATGGGATAAAGACATACAGCCTACAATTAAACCTTCTCACTCATAACATCAAACCAATTAGTGAGTCCTGGGGTTTCAGGGGAGGTTTTAGGACAGTACCCAGTCTCATCCCTCATCCACCCTTAGCCTATCTCCTTCCTTGACATAAAGCTCAGATTGCGCATTTTGAAAAGATGCATGCTCTGTCTGCCTCTGTTGAGCTGACAGACTGCCACCCAGAGCTCCCAATAAGCCCATGACAGAGCATCACTCCTGAGTCTGACTGCCTCTCAGGGGGGCACCTTACAACACAGTGAAAAGAAAGCGGACATTGGGTCTTAGACACACACACACACACACACACACACACACACACACACACACACACACACAGACTGGAAAAATATTTAGGGCTTTCTGATTTCCCACGTGGAAAGCAAGGACCATGCAGCCCCTTTTAGGTAGGCCCCCTCACTGAATCTTCAGGGAAATGAAGTGTCTCTTCTTTAATGCATGCTGCCTAAGCAAGATTCAGATCTTTATTTTGTTCTGATTGCATATTTGCTCAATAGTGGAGTCTACATTTCTTGAAATCACGAAGATTTTTCTTACTCGTCACTGGGCTGCACTCCAGCCCTCTCTTTTCTTTTTCATATTTTCCGTATGTATGTGTGTATGTATTTGTGTGGTACAAGGAATTGAACCCAGGGGCATTGTGACTCTGAGTTACACCTCCAGCTCTATTTTATTTTGTTTTTTTGAATTAAGGGCTCACTAAGTTGTGGAGGACCTAAGTTGCTGAGTCTGGCTGAAAACCTGTGGTCTTCCTGTTTCAGCCTCCCAAGTACTGGGATTACAGTGTGGCCACCAAGCCTGGTTCATTCCAGCTCTTTTTTTATTGCTCCCATAACTTACCATTCAACCATACAACTATTGATTTAATTTACTCTCAGGAGAAGCCAGTTTGTGCTGGATGCCTGCAGTTCACCTTTCTTTTCCTTTCTGTGTGTCTTTTATGTCCTTCTCTTGCCTATTTGCTCTGGCCAAAACCCCCAGTACTCTATTGAATAAGGGCAGTGATAGTGAACACTACTGTCTTGTTCCTCATCTTAGAGGATATCCATCCAGCTTTTCCCACTTGCTATGATGTTGACTGTGAGTTTATCATAGATATTCATAATTATGTTGAAGTCTGATTCTTTTATACATAATTTGTTCAGGGCTTTTATCATAAAGGAATGACGACTTTTATCAAATGCAACTTTATTATTTTTCTATTGAGATGATCAAATAACTTTTACCCTTCATGTGATATTGAATTTTATGTGATGTTGAATTCAGTTTTTAAAATCCACTCCAACCTGCATAAATTAATTTTGGCACATTTTTTACATTTGTACTGACTTCAGTATGTTTCAATTAGATCAAGTTTATTTATCTTGTTTGAATCATTCCTATCTTAAGTATTTCTTTCATCCTCTCATTTACTGATCCATTTTTTCCTTTTTGATCTTATATTTGACTATACTTTTGTCGATTTTATTTTATCTATTTTGAGGTCATATATATTTTTGTATGCAAATTCCAAATACATTTCTGGTGGCTTCGTACTTTCATTGTTAAGAAATATCATTCTTATCTATAAGAATCCTTTTTCCCTTGTCTCAGTTTTCTGAAATTGTTATGGCAAAATCATTTTAGTGTGGCTATTGTTTTGCAGTTCCATTACTCTTTCATTTTCAACCTTATAAATAAGTTGCATCTGCTGTAATCAGCCTAAACTTTTGCATCTGTCAGTTATTACTGTGTTGCAAACTACAAAATTCAATTGAACAATGTGAGCTAAGTTTAAAAATCAAAGATAATTTAAAAGAGCAGGCTTAAGGAAATGTTGAAACTGCTATTTTGAAAAAAAAAGAAAGAAAGAAACTGCATTGGGGATGCTAAGTTTTCCAACAAGGGTGGATTAAGTAGTGTACTAACCCTGTATCTTCACAATGATTGAGGTATCACACCATGCTCAAGAGAAAAGCCAGTCAAAATTGAGGTATACTATCTACTAAGACATCAATTTAAACTGATGAAATGTTCAAATTCTTGCACAAGCCAATAGCTCTGGAAGGGTCTATCAGACAAGTTATGAATAAAACATAGGAGTTGTACTTGAAAGAGTTCTCTTTAACTGCTAGAAAAAAGCTAGAAGAACCAATAGGTTAAATAATATCCTGCCAATTGTGGTAGAGATTAAGACAGAGGATATTAAAGGAATTACTAATGTTTATCAATTTATAGTGGAGTCAAAATCCATAGGCACTGAAAGAGATTTGGATATGAGACATAATTTCTCATACTTGCTTCTGTTACCAACATTCTTCCCTTCTTTAGTTACCTGAAAAATGAGTGGCATTTATAATACTAAATATTAGAGCTAAAACATTTTTATTTATCATCTCAAATTTTTCTTGTATAGTAGAAATGTGTTTCAACACCTTCAAACATATAGTCTAAAATAGTGCCAAACTGAAAAGGCAAGGGTCACGTGTATACTGTCTCCTGCCAAACAAACCACATCTCTTAAAAACACCTATGGCTTGACAATGCTATGGATTATCTATGAATCAAAGAGCTAAGAGTTATCATCCAAGAGATGCAATCTGTGACATGCAAAAAAATTCAACTGTTCATCTAACAAACTGAGATATTAAAAGGCAAGATGGAAAAAAATCAGATCTGGAGGGACTGAAGCAATCCTCATCCATGTGTAAAGTGAAGTTATGAGAAAGAAGAAACTGAGTAAACGGACAAAACTGTCTTGGGAAAGGAAAAAAAGAAGAATTTAATATACTGAGATGAAAAGCAGAGATAGTATTGAAGAACACCATATGAGAACAGCAGGTAAATAGAACCCCCTACAAACTTGCTAGATCCCATTAACTATTTCCTAACATATAGGACGTGGACAATTAGTAAGGGTTAATCATTCATGGAATCAATTCCATAAATACAATAAGCATGAATATAAATGTTGTGAGATTACTATGATGACCCCTGACCTTTCCACTGAGGATTATGTCAAAATGGATGGAAATCATTTTAACAGCAGTAGGTCTTAAGATGGAGTAAAACAGAACATATAGAGTAAACTATGCTGAGTTTATTTGGAACCATGGATAAATAAAATTGTATTAATAAATACAATGACACTCTCTTGTTCCTCAGAATACTGCCAGTCTTTATTGAAAAAAAAAAAAAAGCCATTTTGCCTTAGAGAATTTGGTTAAGAGAAAATGACTCTTTTTCAAGACAGGCTTTGGGGTTTGGACATCTGATCATCCCTAACATAAATGTCTGTTATTGGAAACAGTGTTTGTAGAAGTAAGGTTTTGGAAATTGCTGAACCTCCTTTGCCAAAGCTTCCTAACTGTAATATTTGAAACAAAAGCTGTATAAGCATTAAATTCATTAAATTGCAGTAAACTGGACACACAGGGGTTACACTTTTTAAATGTTAGAAGAGAATATAAAAGTCTCTGTAATGTATATTGTTTTCTCCTTTATGGAGGTAGGATGATAATGGAAAGAGTCAGGGTATACATATCAGTATAATTTACTATATGTAATTTATTATTTTTAGAAATATTTCACTTGGGGAAAGAGAAAACATCAATTTGATAAGGGTTCTTTAGAAGTAATCAAGCTACTGAGAAACAAGCCACACCTCTTTTAAAGCCACTTATGAGAATACATAAGTTTTCCTCTTCATGACAACAGTGGCAAAAAGGGAGAGTAGAACACATAATATTAATAAAAATAATAGTATTTTTTAAAAAAACATATGCTCTTATTTTTCATTATAATCTCACATAATAAAGAATTTCAGAGTGATGGGGCATGCATGCACCCAGTACTTGGTGAGCTTCCCCTGATTTCATCCCATTCCCTCCCCTTCCTGATACATGATATTAAGATAGGCATTGACAATTTTGTGCATGAACATAGTATAAATGGAAGTGTTTCCTTTAAAAATTCTCCCTCTCCACCACCACCACCTTCCCTTAGACCTCCTCCATTCCTCCACTGGGTTTCACCTTTATCTGGAGCCTTTCTTGTATTCCAATTTCTCGCTAGTCTCCATGTATGAGAAAATAGCATAATACCCTATTATTTACTTTATGACAGGCAGTACATGCCCACCCATAATGACTAACTTAATTCTCTCCTAACCCAGTGAACTAAGGACTTTGTTTGTCCTTATTTTTCAGAGGAAGCTGCTAAAGTAATATCAACAGAAATCCACTTGCTCAGGATTGAAATCAATGCCATCAGATCGCAGAGATACAGCTTTTAACCAGAACCTTTGCAGGTCTAGGCACAGAGCTGCATGTCTGGTTGTCTATTGCTTCTGTTCAAAGGAGTACTGAGACCAACTTCCTTCGTGAAATTTGCTAAAAATAAACACTGTTGGCAATGACCTAGATGGCATAAGCCTGGTGGTCCAAGAAGCAGCAGTTGCATTCCATCCATGCACAAAAGGAATGCTTGCTCCTTGACAGTATCTTGCCCCAAGACTAAGGTAAGACCTTGAGAAGGATGGAGGGATGGACAGTGGCTCTCCCTATTTCTTCTTCTTGCTGGCACTTATTTAAAAAGCCTACTTTTCTATATTAAATGCTGCGGTTATGAACCTTTAAATAGTCCCTGAATGTTTCAGATATGATTGAGATAAGGTGTTTCCTTTATTCCAATTCCTTCAGCTAACATATGAGTGTTTCCCTTGTAAATTCCAGAAGTAGCTGGCTTTGGTTGTCCTCAGGAACAATCATACTGTCAGGTGTTGCCGTACTTTGTCTAAATGTGTGTTGCCATACATTGTCTAAATGTGATGTAAACTTGAGTACTAACCAACATTGTATGGGATTAAAGAAAAGCATATGATAATGAATGATCACTGAGAAGCTCATATAAGCAGATGCACCTCACATATAAGATCAAATACTTCAGTTCAGTAGGTCAGGTAAGCTATAATTTATGCCTTACAAACATCACATTATTCATCTCACAAAGCTTATCATCCTGGTACATGGTGAGGAGAAAATCTGTCACTCATTCATTGGAAGTGACTTCATTTGAGCTGAGAGAATTTTCCACTTTATTATAACAAATATTAAAGGGCAGATGAATGTTATGTTAGGCCATAATTAACATGTATGCGTGTAAAATGTTTCTCTTAGTTTCAAATAGAGCAGTATTTAATAAAATTCCAAGACCAGACCAATTGTGTTGATAAATTTCCTGTAGGAGAGAAGGTTTTCAACTCTTTTCCCTTCCTGATAAGCTTCTCTGTTCAACATTCCAGGCTTATACCATAAGAAAAACCTGTTCTTAATCAACCACAGTGTGGTTTAAAAATGTAGGTAAAGAATATTCCCATGAATAATTTCATCCTATAGAATCTTCTATCCTTTAATGAATAAAGATAATGACAACAACCAAAAAGAAAACCTAAAGTGTTATAAAGACTTAATGAGTACTTAGAAACATAGAAAATATTTAATTTATAATATGTGGGTTTTTTCCTGTCCATCTGGAGTAGTTTATAATATACCTCCATGTCCCAGTGCCATTGCAGCTTTCAAGTGGAAATATGTCATCTTTCCAGATTCAATAAGGTCAGAATCAGAAAAGAAGCCCCTCCTACCTATAGGACTCTTGAGTGTGTTCATGGGAAAAGGAAGAAACATGTTTTGTAGGAGGCAATAGGAAGATATCACTGTCTGCTCATATGGCATGACATGTTTCTTGAGTAATACAGTCGGTTCATTTAAATAACTCCTCCCAATTCTGACAATAGTCACTAATGTACTATGATGTTGAAAAGGACTGTGGCGGGCTAGGAGTTGAGCATGGGGTCAGAAATAACAAATGAAGTTAGAGCACATTCTGTTGGACTTTTGTTCATCTTCTACCTGGGTACTAGAGAATTTCTTCCTTTTAGACTAGTTTTAGAGTAGCTAATGAATATCCCATCTAGGCAATAAAGTACAAGATCATGATCCATGCTTTCATTAAACATACTGAGGATATTAGATATTGAAATGATCCTGTCCTCTTTCTTTTGCTATCTTGGAATACACTATGAAAATAATTACTTATATCAAAAAACCTCGCATCAACTAAAACATTTATCCAAGACACACACTATAGCAATAAGTAAGAACATTCCATGACAGGAAGTAGTGAGTGCTATGGGACCTGGTTGAAGACATAAGAAGATATGAAAATATGTGATGTAAAGTTGCTTTTTGAAAATATAGTATTTGGTCGTAAAATTACAAGTCGCAAATAATATACAAAATCAGATTGTTTTCTCTATAATTCCTGAATGCACTGTAGGAGATTGCTGCCTACAGCTTCTGGGGTGTTCATCAGCAATGCCAATCAATGATTTAAACAATTCCATTTTGGGTGAGGATACAGCCACTTTGGAGGAAAAGTTAAAAAATGCATTCTTAAATTTTGAGGTAAAAATAGAGCACGGTGGGTCAAAATATAATTATACAGACAGCCAAATCCTAGAACTCAGTATGAGGGTAAGTATTGGAATATGATGCAAAGGAATATATAATTTGCTTTTAGGAAAAGCAGCCATTTAAAAATGCACTG
>PVLC010002732.1:46859-99212 GCA_004027655.1 Graphiurus murinus
CGCACGCTTGTAATCCCAGCATTCGGGAGGCTGAGACTGGAGGATCCGGGTTCGCGGCCAGCCTCAGCTACCTAGTGAGGCACTCCGCAACTTAGTGAGACTCGGTTTCAAAATAAAGAATAAAAAATGGGGCTGGGGGTATAGCTCGGAGGTAGAATGCCCCTGAGTTCAATCCCCAGTACCGCCAAAAAAAAAAAAACCAAAAAAAAAAAAAAAAAATGCACTGTGGGGGTCTAGAGGTGTGCTGTATTGATAAATCATTTGCCTAGCATTTACAGAGCCTCTGGTTCATCCTCCAGCACTGTGTGTGTGTGTATATGTGTGTTTGTGTGTGTGTGTATGTGTGTGTGTATGTGTGTATATATGTATATATGTATATACACACATACACACACACAAACACACACACACATACACACATATACATATATATGAATGATATGAATGCAGAAGAAGTTTACTTAGGCACTCATGTCCTAAAATTTCTATCAGTAATGAGTATGGTGTCTAGCAATAGTGAATTCCTCATATTTGATGGTGCAGATAAAGAAATTCATAGTAAGTTCAGTCACAGTGGGAAAATGGAGCTATCTTCTTATTCTTTCCTGTTGTGGTGGTTTCTATGTCCCTTAAAGGTCTCTATGTACAGCTTTGGTGCCCAGGCGATGATATTAGGAGGTGCTGAGGACTCTTAAGAGGCGGAGTCTCATGGAATGTCCTTACTTTATTGACATGTATTCACAGAAGGGATGCTAGGACTCCAGTCTGGTCCTCTCTCTTTAGGCAATCCTAGATCAAGATGTGAGCACTCATTCCAGCAAATTCTCCACCATGTTCTGCTACCTTTGCCATAGACAAGTGGAGCTGCCAGATCTTAGACTTCATGCGAGTCAGCTTTCTGTCACCATAAAAAAATCTTAGTAACCTTATAAAGCGAAATGGCATATTTTGGCTCACAGTTTTAGAGTTTTCAGTTCATGATTGGTTAGCTCTATTACTTTGAGACGTGTGGCAAGGCAACACTTTAAGGCAGTAACTTGTGATAGAGCAAAACAGTTCACTTGTTGGTCAGGGATTAAATTGAAAGGAACAGAAAGAGGCTGGGGTTCCCTCATCCCCTTTGATGTCATTCCCCAAATGACCTAAAGAGCTTCCATTAGGCCCCAAATCTTAAAAGTCTGAATACCTCCCAAATGTGTTATGAGTTGGGTACCAGACCTCTAACACATGGAGCTATGCAGGACATTTGTCCAAACCCCAGCACTTTGTAACTTCTGGAACCATTAGCCAAAATAAGTGTTTTTTAGTGGATAAGTAGCCTGTGTCAGGTGTTTCATTATAGTGGTAGATGGGTGGGTAATACACTTAACAAGTAGTTAGTGTACAGCACTTTTGTGTCTCTTAAAAAAACCAAAAACCTATAGTATATTAAATAATAAAATCCAGAATTGTGCAGGAGAATTGGAGGCATAATAAAATGACTTAGGAGAAATCGTGAACTGTCACAATGGGTATGATACTTGAAGAATAATTCCTTAACCCTAGTATGAGAATCCAAGAAACAATTCACAAGTATCCTAATTATTCCCTTTTTAAAACTAATTTTAAATTTCGATTTCAGGTTAAATTGATTCTCCAGAAGAAAATAATGCATTTTAGGAATTGATTGCTAGTGGGTGTAGTTTTGTTTTGTTTTGTTTTTTGTAGGAGGAGCTAGAAATGAAAATGTTTGAACACCAATTTTGATGATGAATTTACAACTCTATGAATATGTGAAAATACTATTAAATTTGCAGTCCAAATGAGTGAACTGTATGGTATGTGAGTTCTATTCCAATAAGTGATTTCTCCAACAAACAGACAATAGAGTCATTTTATGCCTATCCACAGTAACCAGAGGCTCAGCAGAGCCATGTGTCAGCACCACTGAGATTGTACCCTTGGGCTGGAAGGAAAACATGTTAAATACACCTGATTCAGCTGCAGCTGCTAAGTGGGCTGTAATCACATTGGGAACTTGCCCCAGTATTTCAAGCAATGCATTGTAGCATAGAGTCATCATATGCAAATTACGTGAAGAGCAATGGAAGCCTGTCTTAACTGAATATTGCAGAGTAGTCGAGATTGTTTTAAGGTTGTCAAGTCTGGAGAGAAAGATGGCATTATTAATGACTGTTGCAAACAAAATTATTAACAAGTGTAACAAACAAAATCTCTTTATGTTAAAACAGCCTGAATAAGGACTCTACCTAAGAGTTCAACCAGGCACCAGATGTAAATGTAGGATGATTTAGTTAAGGAATTCATCATGAAGGGGACAGCAATGGCAAACAGCCACCTGGGAGAGAGGATTTTAACCACAGGTATAAACTGTAATTAATCAGTAAACTGGGGAAAAAGTGGTTAAATAAAATACTAAGAAGTCAAAAAACAGTAAGATACAACCAATGACCATGAAATCTAGAGGTCATACAAGTTCACCATGACTGAGACAGACTGGAAAGGTAAAAGGTCTGCAGAAAGAAACAAAACAATGCCCTAGCAAGTCTGAAAACCAGATTTTGTCATCAACAGAGAAAGATCCATGAAAGTCTGGCATCTTGTGGCCCCGTCATCACTGCAAACCCCAGGGGAGACCTGAGCAGCTTGACCTGGATGCCTGCAGCTGTTGATAGCCCAGAAGAGCAGGCTGGGTTATTAGTGTGGGGCTGAGAAGCAGAGAGGACTCTGTTATCAGGCAGAAACATTTCCCTGAGTACTGTCAATAAAAATTTTCATAGTTAACTCTCCTCTTACATAGTTTCTGCTGTTCAATATTTTTGCAGTAACAAAAAATACTTCACTGTGACAAAACAAGCCGGCAGTTGGAATGCTAACGATGCTCCCAAGGAAAAATATTTCATTTTGCTGAAGTCTTACTCCTCCAAATGAGTTTATCCTGCCAGTATAATAACAATTTTCACAAGATCTATAGTAACGCAAACAGGTTTTGTCTGAGCTTATTGATTAATTCATATTTTTAAAATAAGATTTGGGACAAAGAGCTTTATTTCTGACATACTCCACACAGCGTAAAAATATACATTGTTGATTTAAATGTTTATTGATGGCTTCAATTATTTTTGGAATACCTGCATAACCTAAAATTTTGTAGCATGAACTACATTTTAAAAGATTTTACAGAATTAGATAAAGAAATGACCATAAATTAAAACTGTTAGTGAATTAAAATGTAGATTTGTGCCCTTGGTTACCTTAAAGTGTATGAATATTTGTAAATCAGATCTTGACTAGGGAAATAATCCCCTTCCCTTTTTCTTTCATACAAATAATATATATCTTTATTTTACTTGTGTTAGCTAAATACTTTTTTATATATAAGGATGATAAAGGATAAGAAGGTGAACAGGAAAAAATAAAGTGGGAAATGAGAGATAAATGAAAGCAAACTTTTATAAAGCATTAAACACACAAAAAGAAACTCTGGGGGGCACTTTTCTGCAATTTTTCTCACAGAATCTTGTTATTATTCTTACTATTTATTTATTTATTTATTTATTTATTTATTTATTTTGGATAACCTGAAACTAGGGATTTTCTACCTCTGAGCCATAAACTCAGACTTCTTTTATTTTTTTCATTTTGAAACAGGGTCTCAATAAGTAGCTGAGGGCTTCACTAAGTTCCTGAGGCTGGTCTTGAACCTGCAATCCTCTTTTCTCAACCTCCCAAGCACTGAGATTACAGGAGTGTGCCACTATGCCCAACTTTTCCTATTCCATCTTAAAAATGATGAACCACAGCATAATTAAATTGAACTAGAATAGAAGCTTTCTATTTGAGTTTACAAATGTCTTATATATATATATATATATATATATATATATATATATATATATAACATATATATATATATATGAAGGAAAGCTTTTATGTCATTAAAAATAACACTTTTCTAAACATAACTATAAACATTTTAAGAATTGCCTAATCAAGTCACTACTGTACTATTTCATATACTCACTCAATAGACAAGCAGCACACTTATAAGCCTTCAAGACAGGGATCATACGATATTTTTAGGAGTCTACTGAAATTAAACAACTTCAATAAACATTTATTAACAATGAATTTGAAATACTTCAATGTGCTTAAAGCAAGCCCCAGTTTTGTTTAATTTAGAACTTGTCAATATCTTCGATATATTTTCAAAAGAGAATTTTCCAGCTGTTTTTCCGAATTAACTATTTATCATTCTGAATGTCTATGTCGATAGTGTTCCATTTGTAGCCTGGAAAACAAATTTCAAGGGAAAAGTTATAAAAAATGAAAATAATTGCCCTGAGCAAAAGAGCTGCTTCCTCATTCGGAAACGTGCTTTAGAGAGGTCACACTGAGTGAAGAATAATTGGGAGAGGTAAATAGTAATGGAAGTGAAATTTGGTTTTTAAAATTAAAGTGATAGGAAATTTACATACATCATACTAAATATGATAGAAAATGTAAAGTATGAATATGACTGATGACACTCAAGAGGAAGTAAGAGAAAACATCTAGAAAGAAGATCAATGGAGAAATCATCAAAGATCATATAAGTGTTCTTACCTCACATACACACGCACACACACACACACACACACACACACATTAATAAATAAGACAGAGAGAGGAAATAATTGTAGGTTATATATGGGCTTATGGCATGAATTGTGGTGGAAGTGTCTTGCCTGTATAGCTATCTCCAAACGCATCAAGTTGCATACATCAATCATGTCCTTCTTTTTTGTTTGTCAAACTTTGTTTTACATGACCAAAAAAGAATTGATGAAGTTATTGATTCAAAAAAGAAAACCTACAATAGTATGGCACTTTGAACTGTGGCAAACACCAGAGGTGGGATTGAGGGGTAATTGGTTATGGAAGATGGCAAATGAAGAAACATGTGTTGAAATACTGTATGGACCAGACTCCATGTCAAAATAACCAGTGAAATGATCATGTTAGCATCAAATAATCACAGATCTGGTCAATACACACTTTCTACATGTAATGAAATATCACATTGCAACTCATAAATAGGTAAAAAAAAAAATTTTCAGTACTAGAGATTGAACCCAGGGGCATTTTACCTCTGAGCTACACCCACAGTCCTATTTTTTAAATTATTTTTTATTTTGAAACAGGGTCTCAATATGTTGCAGAGGGCCTCACTGAGTAGCTGAGGCTGGCCCGTGAACCTGTGACCTTCCTGTCTCAGCCTCCCAAGTACTGGAATTACAAGCGTGTGCCACCATGCCCTGCTACACATATTTTAATATGCTTTTATTGGTGCATTGTGATCACACATCACAGTGAAGTCCAGAGTGAAAGGGATATACATGCTCACAGCACTTGGAGAGCTTCCCCCAGATCCCACCCCACACCCTCCCCTTCCCTGTATATGACACTAGAGATTGGCATTGCTGAATTTACACATGTACAGTGTCAATTTAAGTGTTTCCTTCATCAAGTTTCCCTCCCCCCTACCTCTCACCCCTAGAACCTCTCATCTCTCAGCTGGGATTTCTCAGCTGGGGTTTCTCCTCCTTTATCTGGAGTCCCTCTTGTATCCCAATTTTTCTCTAACTTCCATATATGAGAGAAAATATATGACCCTTCACTTTCTGTGAATGGCTAACCTCACCGCATAGTATTTTCCAGTTCTGTCCATTTTCCTGCAAATGACATAATTTTGTTCTTCTTTATGGCTGAGTAGAATTCTACTGTGTGTATATCCCATAATTTCACAATCCACTTGTCTATTGATGGACAACTGCCTTTGGTTTCTTCCATAATTTAGCTATTTTAAATTGTGCTGCTATAAATATGGATATGTATGTATAGTGAAGATTATAGTCATACATACATAGCAATTCATTTGTAATACTTCATACTTAAATTCTTTTGGAAATACTCCAGGAATGATATAGCTAGATCATGTACGTGTTCCATGCCTATTCTTCTGAGGAATCTCCACATTGATCTCCATAGCAGCTACACTAATTTGCAGTCCCACCAACAGTGTATAAGAACTCCAATGTCCTCACCTCCTCATTAGCATTTATTGTTGCTTGTATTCTTGATGATTGCCAATCTGATTGGGGTTAGATGGAATCTCAGTATAGTTTTGATTTGCATCTCCCTGATTGCTAATGATTACTGTTGAATATTTTTTCACATATTTACTGGCCATTTGTATTTCTTCTTTTTGAAGTGTCTATTTAATTCACTTGCTCATTTTTTGATTGGGTTATGTTTTTGTTAGTGTTGCATTTTTTTTAAGTTCTTTGTATAATCTAGCTGTTAGTTCTCTATCGGAAAAGTAGCTGACAAAGATCACCTCCCAACCTGTAGGCTCTGTCTTTAGACTCTTGAAGGTTTCTTCTGCTGCCCAGAAGCTTTTTAATTTAAGGCCATTCATTTATTAATTATCATTTTAATATCCTGACCTTTGGGGGTCTTATTGAGAAAGTTTCTGCCAGACTTTATATGTTGGAATATTGGTCCTATGAACTCTCCTTGTAATTGCAAAGTATCTGGCCTAATTTCCATTTTTTTTTTAATCCATCTTGAGTTGACTCTTGTGCAGGGTGAGATTGGAGCTTAGTTCTACTTTTTTACAAATGGAACAAGTCTTCCCATTGGTTGAAAAGGCTGTCTTTTCTCCAGTGTATACTTTTGGCACCTTTGTCAAAAGTTGACTGGCTATAAGTGATAAGATTTGTTTCTGTATTTTCTATTCTGTTCCACTGGTCTATGTGTTTACTTTTCTGCCAATATCATGCTGTTTTCATTACTATAGCTCTGTAGTATAGTTTGAAGTCAGGTATTGTGATACCTTCTGCATGGATCTTATTGTTGAGAATTACTTTGGCTATTCTGCTTTTTTAATTTTTTCATACAAGTTTTAAGATTGACTTTTCTAGCTATTAAAGAAGGAAATTGACATTTTAATAGGAATTGCATTGAATCTTAATTATATGTTAATTGAAAGTGTGTGTGTGTGTGTGTGTGTGTGTGTGTGTGTGTGTGTATGTTCGTGTGTTGTGATATTGAGGACCGAATCTAGGGACACACTACCTCTGAGCTACATTCTCAGCCCTATTTTAATTTGTAGTTTGAAACAGCATCTCATTTAGTTGCCAAAGGCCTCATTAAGTTGCTAAGGCTGACTTGTAATCTTCTTTCTCAGCCTCCCAAGTTTTGGGATTATAGATATATGCCACCATGCATGGCTGTAATTGAAAAGTTTTAAAAAATGTTTAAGGAGATGGAGATAGAAATTACCCTTATTCAATCATTATGCTTTGTATATATTATTTAATTGTCATACTATACCACATTAATGTGTAATTAATAAAATAATATTTAATAAAATTTGAAGACAACAAAAAGCATTTAATAAAAACTCCTTTAGATTGTTCATTAACCAGCTATATTTAATTAATGAATCTCATTCTCTCTCTGTATGATACTCATTGATGCCCATGGCATAGCCCATACTTGGGACTTATATGCTACTCTCTATGGCTTCTGCATAGTTTTTTCGTTAGTGATTGAGTTGTGCACTTACCAAGATTCAGTTGTATTGTATGTGGTACTTTTGTTTTAATCATTCCATTTATTTTCATAGTATTTAGAGCAAGAGTTTTGATTCTGTGTAAAATGATTGCTGAATAAATATGCCTTATGTATTTATAATTGAATAAAATATTTTAAAATTATGTATCACTTTAATTACCAATGGCTGGTCCCTCCAAAAAGGAGCTTATGCTTTGTGATTCACTTTCTCCTATTTGCTCTGGTTATTCACCATTAGCAATTTCTTCTTAGGAGTTTTTAGGACTCTATTTCAGAGTTGACATTAAACATATACAATGCTCTGAGACCTTAAATAGTATCTTAAATAGTATCAACTAGTGTCTTAGGAATGGCAAATGCAAGGAAACTGACTGCCAGCTAGCTAGCTAGACCCTGCTTAGATGCCTCTCCATGCTTCAGATATCTGAAATAAAAATAGGGAAAAATATAGTTAACATCAGCATGTTACCTAAAGCCTGGTGTTTAAAGGGCAAAATTTTTGTTTTTCTTGAAAACAAATAAGGCCATTTACTAGAATGTTGAGAAAGATGTTGTATTGCTTGACTACAATTAAGTGTAAGTCAAATTGAATAAATAATAATAATAAAAGAGCTGGAGGACAAAGAAGCAATTGAACCAAGAAGAGTCAAGACCAATTAAAGTACCTAACATGACAGCTAACTTTGTGTGTCAGCTCATTGCTTGAGGGCATCAAGTTCACTCAGATATTTCCTCCTATTCATGTTAAATGCACTGGCACAAAGCAATTCCAATGAAATTATAGTTTGAAAATACTTGAATAAGTGAAGTTCATTTGTTGGCCAGAACATGCTTTCTTTAAAAAAGGAATTTCTAAATTAAAAGCATATGCCTTAGGCTTATACATTACAGTTCATAAAAATTCAAAATAAAGCTTTCTTGAAGTCTAGTTAACATGTACAACTTTGTCCTATCTTCTGCCCCAAGAAACTAATTGTAGAATCTTCTATATTTCATCTTATTCAAATACTACCATTTAAGATACTAATTTTTAAGAGTCTCATTCATGTTGCCAACAAACCAAAAATAGAAAAATAGACATGCTTCTTAGAAATAAAACATTTGAAAAAACATTTTTCTAAAAGTATACTAAATTATGCAATTGATATATCATTTAGTAAATAGAAAAATGACAAAAATTATAGACACAATGAATTTGCATTATCAAAATAAATATTAAGGAAAATTGTGCTATCTAATAGGGAAATGACCGTCACTTTGAAAAATTTTGAACTTATTGAAACTAAAATTCTACTTGCTATCAGTGTAGGAATAAGAAAAAGAATATATAAAGGATAGAACATAGATTTCATGACCTCCATAATTTTTAAGTGCTATTAGAAAAACAGAAAATATGTTACATAGAATTCTATGACCCTGTTCTCATGCAATGGCCAGTCTTTTGAAGCAACCTATGATTCTAGTAAAAAGTATCTTTTATGAGCAAACAAAATAAGAAAGAAGCAAGAAGAACAACACAACCTTGGGTTGAAAAAATGTAGCTCGTGAGTCCACAAACTTTCAAGAATGATGGAAGAACACCTAAGGTTTATTTCTTCTGAGCCTGACTATTACATTTGAGGCTTGCTTGTGGGAATCTCTAAAAGGCCTGGTTTTTTTTAAACATAGAAGATAAAATTCCTTAGAGAAATCATAGAAAAGGAGAGTATGAATAGTATAAAAAAGTGAAGAGGCAAGCAGAGCTCAGTACCACAGAAACAGTAATAGCTTCAGCTTCAGGCTGTGATTTTGTAAGGGACTAGAAAACAAAAATCAGAGCTTTAGAAAGTAGCTTTTTCTTTATGTAAACATGAAACCATGACTCAATTCAAAAGCTTTGGTAAAACAAATTGTCTTTATCTCTGACTTTAGGTCCATAAAGTTAATATTCCTGAATGAAATTTATAATCCCAATTCTTCCAACAAAATATACAATCCTGGAAAATGTTGAGTATCTATAATCTGGGATTTTTATTTTTTCATATTAATATCTGATATACAATGTAGAGTTGGATAATTTTAGAATGGGCATGGTTCATTTGTAAATGCCACTTACAGTTGAAACAGTGTTTTTTGAACAGTATTTAATTTAATAGTGGCAAAATTTATTTCCGTACCTAGACAAATTTTGCCTACTAAACAGAATTGGAAATATATGCATATATATTATGTGCATATATGTATATATTATATACATTATATAATATATGTATATGTTATGTGTTATAGCTCTAGCTTCAGGATATGTTGTAGCTATAGCTTCATTTTGGAAATGATTGGAATGATTTCATATATAACGCATTTGCATATTTACATTCTATAAGTCAGGGTTTGCTAGAATAACAGAACACACAGGACATGTTTATGGTAAGAGGGGATTTATTAAGTCAGCCTACAGCCCAAAGCAGTGTCATCCCAAATGGCTGCCTGCACACGAAGAGCCATAGGAATCAGCAGCTGGTTGAGCTGTCTAAGAGCTGGAATCTCAGAATAGGTGCACCTAATAATGCAGTCCCAGTCCAAGATGGAAAGGCCTGGAAACTCTCACATGAAATGCTGGTGAAAGTCCAGTTTGAAGAGTTGAAGGCCAGTGTACCAGGCAAGAGCAGACACACTTTTCTGAGGAAGAAGCACACATGCATTCACACAGCTTTCTCCTTTTTATCCAGGTCCTGCATCTATCAGAACAGTGCTGCTCACATTCAGGGCAAGACCCTTCAATCTGCCATCACATAAACTAATCATCTCATCTACAAACCCAAAGTCATAAAATCTTAGGTGATTCATAATCTAGTCAAGTTGACAATCCAGATTAAGGGTCACATATATAAATATGAATATTTACATATATAAAATATATAAACAAATATATAAACATATTTATTGGTGGATCATATGGTAGGTTCATTCCCATTCCTCTGAGGATACTCCATACTGTTTTCCAAAGTGGTTGCACTAGTTTGCAGTCCCACCAACAATGTATTAGAGTTCCCACTTCTCCATTCTTGCCAGCATTTGTTGTTGTTCGTGTTTTTGATGATTTCCATTCTGATTGGGGTTAGGTGAAATCTCAAGGTAGTTTTGATTTGCATCTCTCTGACTGCTAATGATGTGGAACATTTCCTCATACATTTATTGGCCATTTGTATTTCTTCTTTTGTGAAGTGTCTATGTAGATCCTTTGCCCATTTTTTAATTGGGTTATTTGTTTTCTTGGCTGTGATTTTCTTGAGTTCTTTGTATATCCTAGATATTAGAC
Organism: Graphiurus murinus; assembly: GCA_004027655.1. Classification (NCBI taxonomy): domain Eukaryota; kingdom Metazoa; phylum Chordata; class Mammalia; order Rodentia; family Gliridae; genus Graphiurus; species Graphiurus murinus. Next base: position 57,778 of record PVLC010002732.1, read on the forward strand.
CTCTATCTGTGGAGTAACTGGCAAAAATCTTCTCCCACTCTGAAGGCTCTCTGTTTAGGTTCTTGATAGTTTCCTTTGCTGCACAGAAGCTCCTCAGTTTAATGCAATCCCATGTATTGATCTTCCTTTGAGTTGCTTGTGCTATGGAGGTCTTGTTGAGAAAGTTTTTACCTGTGTCTATGTGTTGAAGTGTTGGTCCTATGCTCTCTTCAAGTAGCTGCAAGGTCTCCGGCCTAACTTCCATGTCTTTGATCCACCTTGAGTTGACTCTTGTGCAGGTTGAAAAAGTGGGGTTTATTTCCATTTTCCTGCATATGGTTAACCAGTTTTGCCAACACCATTTGTTAAAGAGGCTATCTTTTTTCCAGTGTATGTTTTTGGCTCCTTTGTCAAAAATAAGTTGACTGTAAGCCTGTGGGTCTGTTTCTGAGTCTTCTATTCTGCTCCATTGGTCTATGTGTCTGTTTTTATGCCAATACAAAGCTGTTTTTATTACTGTAGCTTTGTAGTAGAGTTTGAAGTCAGGTATTGTGATACCTCCTGCATGGTTCTTGTTGCTAAGAACTACTTTGGCTATCCTGGACTTTTTGTTTTTCCAGATGAGTTTAAGGACTGATTTTTCTATTTCTGTGAGGAGTGCCTTTGGTAATTTCATGGGTATTGCATCGAATCTTTAAATCAGTTTTGGGAGGATGGCCATTTTGATGAGATTTATTCTGCCTATCCAAGAGCATGGTAGATCCTTCCATCTTCTAAGGCCTTCATCGATTTCTTTCTTCAACTTTTTATAGTTTTCCTTATAGAGGTCTTTTACCTCCTTGGTTAGGTTTATCCCTAAGTATCTTATTTTTCGGGGTGCTACTGTGAGTGGAATTGTTTTCTGGATTTCTTTTTCAGTGGATTTATGGTTGGCATACAGAAAAGCTTCTGATTTTTTAAGATTGATTTTATATCCAGACACTTTCTGGGTATTTACCCAAAAGAAAGGAAACCAAACTATCAGACCTACGCATGTGTATCTATGTTTATAGCTGCACAATTCACAATAGCCAAACTATGGAAACAGCCAAGATGTCCATCAACAGATGAATGGATTACAAAACTATGGGATATGTACACAGTGGAATTTTACTCAGCCATGAAGAAGAACAAAATCATGTTATTTGCAGGGAAATGGATAGAACTGGAAAACATTATGTTAAGTGAGATTAGTCAGTCACAAAGAGTAAAAAAGCATATGTTCTCCCTAATATGTGGATTCTAGGGAGAAAACTGGGCATAAGAGGGTCTCCAGATGGAAAAGGAGAGACCCTCAATAAACAAAGAAGTTGATTTAACTGAAAGGGATGGACGGGCGCCGGGGCAACACCCTAATGTACATCAAAGTTACTCACCAAACTGAACTTGAGAGGGAGGGAGGGTGAGGGAGCGGGATGGGAATTTGGGGAAGGGGTCAAATGAGAAATGTGGGCACATATGTCATTATCAATTTGTACCTAACAAAGATGTATGCTTACAATGCACAAATAATATAAAAAATAAAATTATGCTTTTAAAAAAATTTTAAAAAATAAACATTTATATATAGGCATACTGTATTATGTATATGAACACATTTTAAAATGTATAGCTTCATAAATACATATATATAATGTTTATAAACATGGTATCTGTGTTACATATGTGTGTGTTTATTATTTCTTAACTTAGTGAAAAACAGAACATTGTATTTGCAGTATTAATAACTTTAAATGAATTTAGAAGAGTATATGTGGTTGAAGGATATTGTATACCATTATTACATAAAAATATTATGTTTACGTAAAATATTAGGTACAAAATTTTCCTTCTGCTCTCAATTCTAAGTATTCATGTCATGTTTCATTTTTATACTTTTATTGGTGCGTCTCACATCATAACGTATTTCATAATAATGTTGACATACATGCATATAGCACTTGGTGGGCTTTCCTACAGCTCCTTTCCCAATTGCCCACCCTCCTTCCCCATACAGGGTATTGAAATTGACATTAGTATTCTCAGGTATACACATAATGTCAACAGAAGTGATTCCTTTGTTAATTCTCCCTCTCCTTCCCCTCTTCCCCTAGCCTCTCGGGCTCCACTTAAGTCTTTCCTCCATTATATGAAGCCTCTATGGTATAAAGATTACTTCCTAGCTTCCGTATATGAGAGAAAACATATAACCCTTCACTTTCTGTGACTGGCTAATCTCAATGTTCTCCAGGTCCATCCATTTTCCTGAAAATGATATTATTTGGTTCTTCATGACTGCTGAGGAGAATTTCATTTGTGTATATCTCATGATTTTGAAATCTATTCTTCTCTTGATGGACACCTAGATTGGTTTCATAATTTGACCATAATGAATTGTCCTGTTTCCTTTCAACACAGCTTAAAACTACCCCTCTCTTCCTTTAAATTTTTTTCTTTAAAACTCCCATTCACTTCATTCAAGAAGGATATGCTTTAATCATCCTTCATATTCCATGAGAAAGTTAGAAAAAGAAGAAAAAGAGTTACTGATCAAGTATCACCACACTAAAAGAATTCCTATCCATTGATTCTGCCTGGTTACCACACATTGAGACATGTCTTGTACATGAACACACCAAATGTCTTTGTTTTGTAATATCTTTTAAAAAATAATTGAATAATGAAAGACTTTGACACAGAGAGAGAATATCTCCTTTTGGAAAAAAAGTGCAGCTGTGCTTATATTCTAAAAAGAAAAGAACATCCTCCCATAGAGTAAAAGCAGGCAAACTTAATGTCCAGTATTAAACATTGGTTCCTAAAGCTCTGTGTTTCTCTCCTGTAGTTTAATACACTACAGGGACAAGTGTCATTTGTCCCTCTTCTTCTGGTCCTATGAGACTCATCACCAGAGATATCTTAGTAATTACATATTATCATTTCTGTAATATTAAACTCTTTTATGCTATTTCCAGGAATTTTGTGTTTTCTAGGAGTAATCAGAAGATTATCTCATCCATGAAACTTGACAGTTTGCAAGTAGTGTAAAATCTCAAGCATCTCACAGTTCTTGATATTTCCTGTGGCTCAGAGTACATTGACTTGTCAGGGATCACAAAATCTTGCATGATGTGGTTGCTCTTTAGTCATACAAACTTATCCTTTGACCTCAGTACTTTCTCCCAATATTTCTGGCCATAATTACAGCCTTATGCATCTATCTGCTTGGTATTATAACCTACCTTAATTTTGTCTCTTCTCGTATACTACTAACTTTACCTTAAACACCCTTCCTTGTTTTCAATTTATATGTGGCTGAAACTTTCATAAGACAGATTTTCTTTAAGGTTAGTTGCCATAGCTCCTTAATAGCTGGATCTTGAGTAAGGCTCAGTCCACTGGAGTCCTGCAAGGCAGATGATTCCAAAGAAGGAATGTGTGGCACATCCCACTTTGCATTATGTTATATTCTGAAAATTTGGAGTGCTTTGGGTTTTGCTTTCACATTAATTATAAAGGAAAATTTCTTAGAAATAGAAGGCAGATGGATGGATTATGATTCCTCAATATTAGCTGAAAAAGCAGTTCCTCAAGACAACCCATAAGAAATTCATTAACCACATACAAACATTAGTCAGGAAACGGGCTTTGCAAGCTTAGTTACTAAACAGCCTTATGTTCCCTCTCAGCACACAGGTATAGAAACAAAATAAATAAACCAAAGAGACTTAGGTCTACTATTTTATCTATGAGTAAAGAAGGCTTTAAGACAGATAGTTTGTCCACTTCCTCCTTGTCTCCCTGGAAATTCACCGGATACATTAACTCTCAAGCTGCCTGAGAAAAAGGTAAGAACACTGCTTAAAGGAGCTAAACAAATAGTAAAGATTTAAACTAATGAATAAAGACTATTTGTTGTTAAACTTTAACACCACTTTGTACTAAAAGAATCTTTATATACGTATTATATTTTGTAACCTTTACTGTTTTCTTAATCCCATCAAATACCATGGGAAATGGCTTTTCTAGTTAAAGATGCACCTACTCAACCTTTAGAAAAATAACACTGTAAAAATTCCTGTTCTATATGCCACACTGAAAAAAAGATAGTATAAAAAAAATCTACTAACAAGCAATAAACAGATATGCCTCTTCACTGTGTTTGGTGTGAGTGTATTCTCGCTACTTCATCTCAATCCACACCTATCGAAGGACCCCAGACCCCAGTGCCGAGGGCTGGTCCCCGGCAGTTAGTACTGAACAGATTTTCTTTTTTCACTATCTAGTGAGTTATCAGGTTAATGTGTACTTTGGATCATCTTCCTAATATTTTGTAACTTTTCAAATTGAGGGCATAATTTGTAAGACTGAGATTTAAAAATCATTTTTCCAACCTATCATATGGCTGTGCTAATCAGATATGTCTAATTCTGAATTTAGCAGACCTGAAAAATTAGGCCACATAGTGATTCAGGCCTGATGGGGTAGCACCATAGATATTCAACTTTCAAATTTAGCAGTGGTAACAATATTAGTCAGGAGTCTATTATCAGAAATACAGTTCCAACATTCATGCTACCTTACAGCAGAAATACATCCAGAGAACAGCCCTTTGTGTAATTTTTATGTGTATTTTTCACTTGTCAAGCTTTTGACTTTTGATTCATAAAGTTAACTAGAAATTCACTAAATACAAACATTTTAAAATAAATAATTTTATGCTTAATACCTTAAGAAATATTTCTATCTTTATCAGTAAAGAACAGCAACAACAAAAAAAAGAACAATGATTAACTTAAAAAGCTTTATCAAGAGAGTTGAAGAAAAAAAGACTCTCAAAAAAAAAAAAAGAAATGGATAAATAGTTATTAAATCTTCTTAGGTGTGATGGCAATAAATATCATCTTTTATCACAGAATGAGATATTATGCACCCATCTCAGGAAGAGCTTTAGTAATTAAATTATCCCATATATCATTTCCAGAGATGTACAAAACAAAAGTAAGACTTTCGGAAATAAATATCAACCAAAAAGTAATATCATAAGGGATATCAGAGAAAAAACATCTGAACAAGTAGGCTGGGTGCTTCTACCTAAACAAGTTAAAGAAAGAAAGTGGAAAGATACGTCCAATTTGTTTAGATAAAAATAGTCAAAAGCAAAGGGAGCTGTGTGTGGTGGTAACCAGTACTTGGGAGGCTGAGACAAAAGCATCAAAAATTTGAGACTTACCTCTGAAACTTAATGTAGCCCTGTTTCAAATTTTAGAAAAATGTGTGTGAGGGGGTCTGGATATGTTACTCAGAGGTAGAACATCCCCATGTTCAATCTCTAGTACTGAAGTAATAAAAAATAAAGTGAAGGGACCATCTCTCTACTGAAAGGATCTTCCCTTCTACTTTCAGATTTAAGGTTCATGCAGCCAAAATTCACACTCTAAGTTTGCTTCTTTAGTTGGCCAAAAATTATAAGTTTAATTTACAGCCTCATTGGGTTTGCTACATGACTTGTTGGGCATTTATAAGTATAGATATGACTTGCACATTGTGAAGGAGTCATGAGGAAAGATTCATGAGACACAAACCCAAGAAGTCCCACTAATTATATTTTCCAGCAGGTGTGTGTGTGTGTGTGTGTGTGTGTGTGTGTGTGTGTGTGTATGTTTTGAACCTTTTAACTATTTGATGGAGTCATTTCTGCAGTGATTTACAATGCTGAGCCCATCTCACTGGAGACAGCTAACATCCAAGGAGTATCCTAATATTTTCATTTAGCTTCCCCCTAATGCCTCATTTTCTCTAGGCTTATAGTGAGAGTAAAGCCTAAATTTACCCACAGGGACCAATCCCAGAGTCAAACCTAGGAAATGACAACACATTCACAGAAAAAATAATTTAATTTGATTTTTTCTCTTATTTAGATATGTATCTATAGCAATTTGTGTAAACATACTATAATACTGAACTGTATACGTGAAATTTGTGGATTGAAAAATAGGCTTAATAGGGAGGAAAAACAGAATTTTAAGTGAGATTCAAAATCTATTTGTTCTAATGCTTAGAAAAAGTGTCAATGTCTAAAATCTTTACATTTCTCTTATGTGCTGCAACTGGGCAATGTCTCCTGAGATTTACAACCTTCACCCTTCAGGCCTTAGTCAAGGAATGAGTGTGAACTGAGCACAAAAATTGTGGCTCCTTTCTTCAAGTTGGAAAAAATACAGTGCTATTTTACTTCAGAGTTGAAAAAAAATCACCTTACTTCACTCCCCATCTTCCTGCCATCCTAGTTTACTTCCTTCACTCCTTTACTTGTTCCTTCCTCAAGTATTCACTCAATAAATCACACACACACACACACACACACACACACACACACACACACACGCACACTTCAGAGTGTGTTTCTAAAGAATCTAACCTAAAGTTTTCATAGTGAAGTGAAACCTCAGGAGAAAGATATTCAGGGCTTCAGGATGGGACTTCAGAGTTGCGTCATCTTTCAGCCACTGACCATGAGGATATCATCTATAACTATAGAGGAGCTGTTGAGAGGTCAGGCATGCAGTCATAGTGCATTTGCTGAGATGACTGTCATGATGTAATGACCTAGAAGAGGGCACATGTGTAAAGTGTACACCGGTGTATCCAATGCATCTGGCATCTGAAAGAGGTGGTAGAGATGGTCATTAGAAGGATAGTGGGATGCCAAAGCCACTTCTGATCACTATTAATACACTGAAGAGAGAAAAACACAGAGGTTGCATTCAAAGAGTCATCAACCTAAGTCAAAGTATGAAAGACAGAGGTCCTGTAAGCAGTGCTTAAAGTGATCTTAAACGCCTCTATTCAGAGGTGAGTGATGGTAAAAATTAATCTCAAGGTATATTCTTAGTAACTGTGTAATAACATGGAAGGCTGAAATTTTCAGTTCAGATAAAACTTCTACACCAATGTCAGCATCCTGATAGGAAAAGGATAAGACTATGACATAAGGATGGAGAAATCTAAGTGGATGCATTTGAGAACTTTGAAGCTGAAAGCTCTGGATTTGCAAAAATGACTTGTCCACTTCTTAGAAGATAATACCTTCCTATAATTATGGAGAGACATGGTTATGCAGAGATTTCAAGTGAGGCAAACATCTCATATTACAATGATCACCACTAGCTCTCCTCTTGCCAATTATACCAATAAATAAACTTTATTATCAGAGACCTATCAGGGGAGAGGATTGGTCTCTCAAGAGAAGAGTAATATTATAACTAGAGCTGCTGAGTATGATAAATCAGTATTGTCAAAAATTAATAATGGGCTTGGGAGTAGATCCTGAGGAAGGTGAACTAAGAGAGATCAAACAGAGTCAGAAAACATGAGATTTTCTAATACACAGCACTCTCTAAAGAGTGTTGGCAAAGACCTTAAGAAGCATCATCGATAAAGAGTTAGGTAGCCCTTGGAAGAAGTTTGAAAAAAGCTATAATTCACAGTAAATGAAGAAGAGATGTAGGAAATGCCAAGCTGAGATTCAAGGATTCAAGGAGGGATGCAAAGGCTCAGAGAACGGAGAATGCTAGAAATGATCTTTTAGTTGAGGCCTGAGTCACCAGCTAAAGATGTTGCTCTATTTCCAAAGGCAATTAGGTGTGGTTAGTAGGTGCTCCCAAGGTAGGCCTTGAGATAACATAATAAACAAGACACTATGTCAGATCCATAGTAGTATGTCTTAGAAAAATTGCCATCATCAAGAGGTGGTGGTCTGCCTCCTACTCTGGTCTAGCTTTGGAAAAGTCCAGATGAATCTTCGAAGGTAAAAGAAGTTTACTGCAAATTTCAGAAAATAGCAGCTCCAATTTTATCTGTTGTACCAGATGTGGCATTTCACTGAAAGATATTGCTGGGTGTGAATCATAATCCTGAAAGACATGGTCTTGAAACTGATGATCCCAAATATTAAATCTCAAAAGACCATAGTCTCAAGTTAAAAAAAAAAATGTCAAATCATAATCTCAAAAGATTAAAATCCAGAATGTTGAAAACCTGATAAGCACAATTCTTACTTAAAAGAGGTGAGGGTCATTTAAGAATTTAAGAGGAATTGAAGCCATAACTTGTGAATTAAGTCACTGTATTTCCAGTTGCACGTAAACTATTTGCATCAAGGCAAGCAGAATGAAAACCTAGAAACCTGGGGAAGGCAGTATTTTGAGTGTGCTGTAAAGATTATCCCAGAGGCCACTGGAGGGTGAACTCGATGAGAAGGATACTTGATGAGAAGGATACATACTCTCAGTGTAGGCAAGCATCATCCAGTTGGCAGGGGACCAAGAGGGAACAAAGCGTGACTCGATGAAAGTAAATTGAAAGGTTGAAACATTCCTCACTAAATGAATAAATGGTCTTTCTGAATATCTGCATTTTCAAAAGATAAAATTTCTCAAGGTCTCAGTTTTGTGGGTCACTGTACATGGGAAAATGTCTCCTCACCTTTTTTTGGAAGGAGGGCACTGGGGATTGAACCTGGGGCCTTCCACTTCAGAGATACACCCCCAGCCTTTTGAAATATTTCTTTTGAAACAAAGTTTCTCTGAGTTGCTAAGAGTCTCACTAAGTTGTTGAGGCTGGCCTCAAACATATAATCCAACTATCTCAACTTCCCATGTACCATGACTACAGACATGCACCACCATGCCCAGCTGACCCATCATAGTTTTTGAACCATCTAATCCTAAGACTTTGCTTGTCCATCAGTGTGCATCAGATGACCACAGTTATAAAGATAAGCGCACACCATTGCCAACCACGGTGATGTGTTTACACTTTTCACGTTTTGACTAATTTACTTATGCATACAATTCATCTTTTTATAACTGTTTAATGTATGTGTTTATACTTCCAAAAATATGTATGTTATTGTCTGTTTTGCTGTGTACATAAAGTACATATTTCTGACATATTTTATATATTTTTCAAATAAACTTCATTTAAAAATGTACGTGTCTGTTAAATATAAAAAAATGTTTTCCCGGAATTCTATTTTAAGGATTTTGACATTTTGGGATTTTAGATTTTAAGGATTTTAGATTTTAGGCATTTTTATCTTGTAAGGTTTTTTTAACACTTGGAACTATGGTTTTGGGGTGTGTGTCTTTCAGCACCATGGCCCAAATCCAGTATTATCATAGCTTCTGCTATGCAGTGTGCAATTTTTCATCCGGCCTATGCATTTCTTCCATTCCTTAAAGAAAGAAATGAAAATCAGTTTGAAATCACATGATTTGTATTACAGTATATATTTCCCTCTTGCCCTCAGGTTATTCTAATTCTCTACCTCTCTATCTCAATCCAACCCAAGAAGACTCGAAATCGGAGAATTCTATATAATATCACTAGATATTCATTAATAATGATTCTAGTGTGTTCATCAGAATTCAAGGGTCTGGATATCTTTATGGTATGCATCTGTGCTAGAAGACTGGAGCTACCCTTTGCAAATTTTCCAATATTTGCCATATTGGTGAACATTGTAGCATTCCAACATACATGGGCATATAAGGATATGTCTTTGAAAAGAGTGCGGTATCATTAATTCAGCTTCTTACCACTAAGATATAGACACTGTTTGTAGTCAGCACACACGGATTGGGGACAATGTATTTAACACCTGGAAATATTATCAGATCCTTATTAGATGGCATGAATGTCAACTAGTTTTGAGTGGAATACAGTGAAAGTGCAAGAATGATTCTATGTTGACCATAGGATCCATCACACATCATCATAGTAGAGTTATTAATGAGAGAAAAACATTTTATGTGGAGTATATAGCAGGGCACATAAGAAGAGTTTTAGTGCAAAGCTTTAGGAGCCTAGTGCTACTTGCAACAGAAATCTATGCATTATTCAAAAGCAGATTCTGACTTAGAGACGTGATAAAGTATGAGCATCTAGCCATAGGCAGCAAGTGACCTTGCTACCTGAGCTGCCTTACATGAGCTGTTTGCTTGCAGATTTAGTACATCATTGTGTTGTTGAGTAGGCATAACAGCATTCATCATAAGATGAAAGTCATACCTCTGACACTGGGCATATGTAAGCAGTATATACAGGTGTATATACAGTAGTCTATACAGCAATCTATAAGCAAATACTCATGTCGGTCATCACTATTGTACCAACACTGGTGGCACATATTCCTTATTTGCCACTGGAATATTCCTTATCTGAACTGAGGGCAGAATAAAAATAGTCGACTTAGTTCATGGATGCAATAGCTTGGAATGAATGAACACGGTCTGTTGCTATGATACGGGCATGCTTAGATATGACATTAAAGGCCACTGGGTGCACACAGTTCTCTAGTGCACAAAGTTATTTGCTCTGTTCTTGACCATCCAGTTAGTGTAGAAAAAAAATGGCTTAATAATGTACGCTGACTAATGTGTATTTGCAATTATATTGACATTTGTGGAATTTTAAATGTGTGGTCAGGGTTTAGGAAGAAGTAAGATTTAAAAACTTTGGATGCAGATATCTATGGAAAAAAGCATACTGGCAGTCCTACAGGATGACAAACAAATTGTAGTAGTTGCCTTTCTTTTGCAAACTAGCATGAGTCAGAAATAATTCACTGCAAAAAAGTGAAAAAAAAAATCTGTTCCTACAGAAACATGTGCCAGAAATAATTCCTTGCAGAAAAGTGACTGAAAATAAGTGAATAGAACGATTTGGTCAATCTATATGACTTTGAAGGTTTATGAATCTCATTCCTCAGCCACCTCCCAGATTATATAACGGATCAATGAATAGAGTAGACAAGTGGCAGAGATCAAGTCCATGCCAATACCCAGAAGCACAAACTCTTTCTTACCTATAACTGAGTATCTGACCTGTCAGCAGAAAAGGAAGGAATTGACCCCTCAGTCACCTTCACACTTGAGAGATCAGCTGGACATATGTAGGATGTTGATTATATCAGAACCAGCCTCAATTTCACTTGAAACTACATTTTTATAGCTTGTTTCCCTTTCTTATTTTGCTTACCTCATCTCATTATTGATTTTTCCTAAGAAGACTCCTTTAATAAATCAAATAGACAGAGGTCCCCATCTCAAGCCCTGCTTCTAGGGCATCTGACCTAAGACAAGTGTACTTACCAAGAGATTATAGCTGCAATATGCTAGTTCAATACACAGACAGATGTTCTAATTGTTTGCTTGGTTGATTAACTGAAATCTCTACTCAACTGTGGCCTCTTTTAAATGAAGCTGAAAGAGAGAAATTGCTTGCTGAGAAAAGGGATCCAAACACTTAGAGGAGAAGGCAGGCTACCTAATCTTTAAATATATCCCTTAACTGGATTTAGGAGATACTATTTTAAACCTAAGGTGGACAAATTTATTGGTGAGAGCACTGACAGCACGCTTGGAATGTGCCACTGTGTTCTCGGCAGGTAAAATCTGTCAAATTAAAACGGGCTTTCTGATGTCATTTAGGGATTTAAAGTTTTTGAGCTGTTGTGGCCAAGAGCCAGTAATTAATTTTCAAACACAATGTGAACGTGAGGTCCATATTTGGTTTCATCACTGTTGGGAACTTTGGTGGTGGATCCATCATTTGAAAATGATGAGGAACTTATAAAATAGTATTTGGTCTGTTTAACACAGAAAGCAAGACCATTACAAATTTGGCTTGCCTTAATTATGACAATGACCTAAGGTCTCCTATTCACATGAACAAAGAGGAACTGAAAATCATTGAAGACATATTTTTCTACAAAATTTAAATAATTATGCATTAAATATCTTCTTAATGTAATGTACATATTCAGGATATTATTATGAGTAATGGTTCATTGATGAAAGAAAATATACAAATACTATAGATACTACCACAGAAAAAAGCATGAGCTACAAGTTACCCCTTAGGACACAAAATGGCATAGCAATTGAATAGGATGTGGACTTACAAGTTTAAAATGAAGAGTTCAAGTTTAAAATAGATTATTGATTTTAGTATATGACAAGTTTAGTCCATTAGAAATTAAAATTCATTTTGAGTTTATTTCACCATTTTCTAACATAGTTGTTAGAAGATCATTCATCCAGCAGAAATCCCACATTTACTCAGTAAATATAAATGATGGTTAAATACATATCATTCTAAATATTTTCAAATTAATTCATTTTTATATATTCTCTACATATTACCCAAAGATAAATATCTAAAATTTGTAGAACCTTCTTGTGTTTACTACCTTAAAATTATCATAGTGGTTGGTATCTTTATATGACATATAGATAATGCACAGCAATTGTTCCCATGACCCATTTTAATATCAAAATTAAAATTAGGACAATTAAAGAGCCATGTGAAAGAACCCTAATGGCAACAATGGTATTTTTGAGAAACTGCTCTTGTTTTTTTACTAAGTCACAATCAGGACTGAATGACAAACATAGAACAGCAGATAAATATTGTCCTGAGTTGACTGTTATCTTATCCATCAGGTTATAAAATAGTGCATTACTAATAGTGTTCAATTACTAGGTTTAAATCATAGATAGAAGGAAATTGAATGCCCTGACTCAAAATTAAGTTATGTAAGCATGTAGCTCACATTTCTTACATACTTGCTTAGCTTCTGCCAGGATGGTCCACAAGAGCTCACCTCTGGAGATCCTTGAGCATCTCCCTATGATCTCTAACTGAGAAAGACACACACACACACACACACACACACACACACACACACACACACACAAGTATATATACTATAGCCAGGCATGGTGGCACAAGCTTGTAATCCCAGCATTCGGGAGGCTGAGACCAGAGGATCAGGGTTCACAGCCAGCCTCAGCTACCTAGTGAGGCACTCCGCAACTTAGTGAGACCTGGTTTCAAAATAAAGAATAAAAAATAGGGCTGGGGTATAGCTCGGAGGTAGAATGCCCCTGAGTTCAATCCCCAGTGTCGCAAAAAAAAAAAAAAAAGTATATATACTATATATATGATCATTTGTATATATATGATCATTTGTATACATATTTATTTCTCAGTTAAATGATCATAAGGAGATGTGTATATAATGTAATATATACACATATAAGTGTGTATATGTATCTGTACATATAAGCATATATATATGTGTGTATATATATATTTCTTCTCAGTTAAGTGATCATATATATACTTATATATATGTATTATTTAAATATGTACTTTTATATGTTTTTAATATGGTTGCAACTACCGAATGGTTGTGAACATTTTGGTGACACAGCAAGAAGCCAATTATTGGACATAATATCTACATTAGAGTTTGGGAAGTGAAGACAGTGAGAGAGGAAAATTTTATTTTAAATTTTATTCTATCAGTAGAAAATTTTATTTCCTTAAAGTAATACTTAGTTTTCCTCTTTATGTGGAAGATAAGGTAAGCTGAGTTTCATATCCACCAGTTAGTAAGAGATATTAATGGACTGGGCAAATATTATAGATTTAACAAAGCTATTAGCAAATAAGTTAAATGATCTTTTTTTAGAAAATAAGCAGATGTAAATTAGAGTTGAAAATAAATGTGATTGGCTGTACAAAGCTTTTTATTGCACATGAGACATTAAAAAACCAGGTCTTCCTTTAGTCAGCTCTGTTGTTGACTATGTCTTTTCCCCATTCCCAGCGGGGCACATGGAAATAGAGTGACAGTGTTGTCATGGGCTTAACATGTTTTTTTTTCTTTTTCAGTACTACTGATGTGGCCAGTCCTGTTGAATATTGGTTTAGCTGACTGACAAGCAAATTTGCCACCATCATAGTACCCCACATTCAGGGTACCCACAACTAATGGAAGTCAGCTAGTTCCACTGGGCTTTGATCTCCATAGTAAATAAACCATCATTGTATGATTCTGTAATCTGAGTATGATTTCTCTGCTTACCATACAACGGTCTAAACTCTCATTAATCACTATGGCAAAATGTTTTACTTTCTACACATTTTATGCGTAACATTGATTCTGTCCAAAATATTTATGTTTGGATAGAGTATTATGAAAATAAGTAATTTCCTTGGGATTTGCTGATTTGGGCATATACAAAATTGTCTACAAGAAGATGAATTTATGAAACAGAAAAAAATAAAAGCAAACTTGAGGTCATATTCTACATCTCTAACACATGTTCTGTGTTATAACTGTCACTATTACCCTGATAGACAGCATATATAGATAGTTCCCTAAAGTATTGTATCTAATGGAAGATAATTGTTTTATTTTACATTCTCTTTTTGCTTATCTACCAGATTGGAAGTATTAACTTATTGAAATAAAATATTTTGCCAAACAAACAATAAAGCACTTTATTGAATATAAAGCTTAGATTGACATTTGAGAATCTGATACTACTAAAGAAATAAGCCCCCTGTACCACATCAAGATAATTTCTATGTTGGCAAGTTCTCTGAGTTGTATATTAAACCTATAATCTCTAAGATATTTCACATAAATATCTTATATTCACTGAAAAATAGAAAATAAAGGAAGTCTACTATGATTTTATGACGGTATGCAGGACTACACAAAGTGAAAATATGCACTATGTTTGCCATCAGGATATACTTATCAAAGGTATTAATTCCTTGCCTAGATAATGTATATATTTACATTCTCAACAACTTTCCTCTAATTCTCTCTACTCCTATATCTCTTCTGGGTACAGTAAAAGCATACTTTCAATTTTTTCAGGAGTATTTGATGCCCAGTCAGTTAAGAATATCTGCCTTTGAGTTTGTTGTCATTATTATTGTTATCTTTTAGTATAGGTGAGTTCTTTGTCAATTTAAGGGGTTGGTGGTATTAAACTATCAAAATAATTGTTTGACCAAAAGTTATAAATACTTTTTCTCTCCTTGTAAGAAGTTTTCAACTTATGAGATCCCATGACTCTCAAAAACAAGAAATAGATAATTACCTGTTAGGGAATATTTAACTTTGGCTTTTGCATGTGATGTAAAATACCTCAATTATGCATTTCTTTATAGAACCTCTATTCAGACACTGGTGTCCTGTTGAGGAAAGTTTCTCACTGACTGTACCTCAGTAATATAAAAAGCTGTAGTAGTATCCTTAATAGCACCACTCAGTGATTTGATCTGTGGTATCAGTGTTCAGAAAAATCATTGAGAAATCTTCACTCTAATAGCCCTCTAACACAATTTAGGTAATATTCCTAACTGTAGAGCTTGTGAAATGTTTGTTTTAAATTCCTGAGAAATCTGCAAGTGACTTAAGGATGTTTAGTACATCTGTGTTCTAACTAAGTAGCTTTTTTTTTTAAATTTAGAAATCATAGAACCACTCTATTATATCTCATAAAATATTTTAACTTTCCTAAAATCCCCTTGATATAGTTTGTTGTAATTTCCTATCTCTATCTCGGTCTTCCCAGCTAAAATATAAATTTCACAAGCACAGGAACTAAATCTACTCTAATTTTTTTTAATTAAGCACATAAAACAGAGTTGGCAAATCAGGCTCTTAAAACTATTTATTAGGTAAACTATATTACTTGCCAAATTGAAAATTAACATGTAAATGTCTAATGTCCAATAATTGCTTAAACATGTTCAACCATAAAATCCTAATGTGTTCTCTAGTGGATAATATCATACTCAATATTAAAAGAAAAGTAAATGTTAATGCTTCTGCTAGAATGGAATATATATTTTCTGAAAATGTTGAATTCAGTATAATTTAAATTTGGGAAGTTTATGGAGAAATTTTAGTTTAGGGGCAGACCACTAAAGAATAAATGCAAATTTTTAGTAAAAGCAGTGCTAAGAGAGAATTTTATAGCTTCAAGTACCTATATTAATAAAACATTTCAAATAAACAAAATAATAATTAATTGTAAGTTCTTAGAAAACAAGAACAAACCAACCATTAAGCAAGTAGAAGGACAGAAATTAATAAATATTAGAGGTAAAATTAACAAAAATATAAGAATAGAGTAATGCAAAATATCAATGAAACAAATAATTCGTTATTGAAAATAAATAATATTGATAAACCCCTAGTCAAATTAATCAAAAGACATAAATTAAGAAAATTAGAGATGAAAATAGAGATATTATAATAGACACAAATAAAATCTAGAATATCAAATATTAGGTAATATTTTGAAAACTTATATTCCAATACATTGGAAAATCTAGAAAAAATTGAAAAATTTCTTGATGCTTATTACCTACTAAAACTTAACCAAGAGGAAACAGGAAACCTAAAGGGACCAATTAGAAGAAATTAGATTGAAGGAGTAGCAAGACTCCCAAAAAGAAAAGTCCAGGACCTGCCTGATCTGTTACTGAATTCTATAAGATATTAGAAAAATACTTCTGAAATTAGTCCATAAAATTAAAAAGTAGAGAATGTTTTCAGATTAACTCTATGAAGTCTCTATCACCCTGACACCAAAAATGGATGAAGATAGTTCAAGAAGAAAAAACTAAAAACTAATATAATTGATGGATGAAGATACAAACTCCTCAATAAAATATTAGCAAAAATGTCAATTACACATTAAAAAGATTATACCATGACAAGGTGTGGTGGTAATTGTATGTACTTCCAGTACTTCAGAGGTGGAAACAGGAGGATTGTAGGTTGATAACCAGCTTCAATAACTTGAAGTACAATGGCCAACTATTGCATTTAAAAAAAAAGTTTCACATTTTTAACCAGCAGGAAAATTAAAATCAAAACCGCAACTGATATTCTATCTCACTCCAGTTAGAATGGCAAGTATCAAAATACAAATAGAATAAATACTGACAAATGACAGAAAAATAGAAACTCTTATACATTGTTAGTGGGAATATAAATTATAATGTAAACCATTGTGGAAAGCACTATGGAATTTCCTCAAAAACCTGAAAAATAAATCTACTGTATAATCCAGACATATCATCCCTTTGTATTTATCCCAAAGGACTAAAGTTAGCATACTAAAGAGATGCATGCCTATTATTGCAGCACAACTCATAATAGCAGTTATGGAATCAGCCTAGGTATCTGTCAAGAGATGAATGAATACAGAAATTGTGGTATATATAGATACGATGGAGTTTTATTGATTCATAAGGAATACAATTATGTCACTTGCAGGAAAATTGATAGAACTAGAGACCATAATTTTGAATGAAGTAAGTCAAACTCAGAGAAAAAGATCGCATGTTTTGTCCCATATGTGAAGTTAAAGGACAAAACAACAAACAACAAGAAAAAAAGAGATGCCATGAAATTAGAAGGAAGGCATATAGAATAGATAAAGGAGAATAAGAGGTAGGGAGGATGAGAAAGTGGGGAAGATACTAGGAATTGAAGTTAATCAAATTATAGTTCCGTGTATGCAAAAATCTACTACAATGTAGTCCACCACTGTGTAATTAATGTGTAGTAATAAAATTAATAAAAAATAAGAAGCAATAAATGCAAATTTGTAACAAGAGCACAAGCAAATATAAAACAGCACTAATGAAATTAATAGATAAATATTCTTGAATTATATGTTAATTTCCTAATAAACAGTATATTATATGAATGATATTGTCTTTAAAGAAAACATTCACTAATCAAGATTGCTAAATCATGAGGAGAATAAAAGCACAAAATGAACAAATGTGAAGGAATATGAGTCAGATGGTTGTATGCATTACTAAATTCTGCTGATGCTTGCTACATTTAGCTGTTTAATGTACTCTGCCTCTACCTCATGTTACTTAATGGTGGAAAACATTAGTGAACTAGAAAAAATAACCTGAAAATAATTCAATCCACATTATAATGATGTCTTCTTTTTAATTACAAGCTACATTCAAGCTAATTTATAAAAAAGTTCAATACAATTTTTAACTCTCCCTCCATATTAAAAATAATATGTGAATTATATGACAGTTTAATTGAATATCTTGAAAGTTTTAAAATACCCAGCAATTGACAAAATATTAAATTATTAGATTAATTTCACTTGGGGAAGGCCTATCATAACCCACGTGTAATGCTAGATGCTTTTTGTGTATTTTAAGTAATTAATAAAACAATCATGAATATTTGTTTTCTCATTATCAACAAGAACCATTCTCAGTATTGAGGATTTCTCATCCTGCAAATTTTCAGCATTCTATTTTTAGCCCTCGAAACAAATAGGTAGGATGTCCTGAGGAAGTCACTTCAGAACTTTTCCAGACTCAGGTAACTCCGGGCTACAATATTTTTATATATGTTTTATTCTTTTTTCATTTATTTTTATTAATATGTTTTTATTGGTGTACTTGTAATTATACCTTATAATCAGGTTCAGAGTGACAGAAACATACCTGCCCACAGCACTTGGTGCGTTTCCATCTGAATCCTATTTCACTTCCTCTCCTTCCCTGTACATACTATTGAGATTGGAATTGATGACTGTGGATGTACATACTATTATTTGAACTGTTCCTTACATCACATCTCCCATTTCTACTTTCCACCTCCTTCCTCCGATCTCTTTTGTCTATACTACTGGTATCTCTCCTCGTTTATCTGAAGTTCCTTTTTACCAATTTCTCTCTAGCTTTCACAGATGAGAGAAAACATATACTCTTTATTCTGAGGCAGCAACAGCTAAGGGTCTCAAAACTTGAAAACAATAAGTATGTACATTCAAGTCTAAGCTTCAATCAGCTAAATTAAAGGTAGAGCTGGGTGCCCAGGTGTGCAAGCAATCACTACTACAATACTCATGCACACAAGAATACTCTTATTCTGTTTCGGATTCTCATTTAAATCTTCAATAACCACTTCTGAAACTCAGAGACCAACCTGTGGATGATTTTACAGCTGCATTCTTCTCCTTGTATATGACCCCAAATATTCTGAAACATAAAAGCAATGTTGTCAGCAAATACAGCATGCTACATTTTCAGAAAATATAATACATTTTATTTTTTGAAGTATTAAAATTTTATGTATTAAGCTTTCCTTTCATGATGATCCCAGACTGTTTTAAATCCACATTCTAAACACATCATTTCTTTGATACTATAAAATATAGTTAAAGAATAAAATTAAGGTTTCTCCCCATAAAATTATATCCAGTGATAAAAACACAGGAAGAGTGCCAACTGTACCTAAGTGTTCTGGGACACCAGAAAGTCTTTCCTTCTAAGAGACAGTTTGTTTTGACTACAGTGATGAATTCTTTGAAACAAGAAATTCCTTAATTTTAAATCTCTCTGCCATCTAACATTTGTGGAAGTCAATCTCTCCAAATTTTCCTGTCTTCATCTTTTAAAACTAGTAAGCAATCATTTATTTTGACATTTGCCTTAGATTTTATGTACTCAATATCATCAATATTTTAAACACAGACATATTTAACTAATTTTTCTTCCCTCTTTCTTCTCACTCCTCCCATTACCATTGCTATTGGCCTTATCACATGCCTCTACATTCCTGTAAATAAAATAATATATATTTCTATTTATCCAACAATTACATTCTTAGACTATACCAAGTATTTTGCCAATTTCCTATTAAAACGAATAGTTATCTTCAGTTAAACACATTTTAGAATACCACAAAGGCAGAAACCTGTTAGCAAACCTGCAAACCCAAGATTCATGAGAACATATAAGCTCTATTAACAAAGAACTTCATATGCTTTCTCTTTTGAAGGGCCTCCCTTTTGATTCTCTTCTTATGTCAGATCACTTGAGAAACATTAAAATATCATTGGCGACACAATCAAAATTCCAATTTAAAAGTTTGAAGTGGAGCAAAAAGATTGCTATATTTTGAGGCTTAATATTGGGTTCAGGGAGGCAAATTATTAAGATAATTAACAAATAATTAACACAGTTGTTACTAAAATATTTTTATTTTTCAGGTATGCTTGTTAAATTGCAATAGGCAAACATCTATGGAATTCTGAACCTGTTGTTTACTCCATGTATGACTTTTCCTCTTGAATGTGGATAGAATCTGTGCATATGATGGGGTCACAAATCTGGATGGGCAGATATGAAACAAATGGAGCAGATATGAGATTCTCCTCCTAGGATTGAAGAAGCAAGTACTGTGATTTCAGAGGAGGTTTTTGACTAAGATATGAAAATAACTCCTAGGAACTGAAGGCAAGCTCAGATTGGCAACCAACAAAACAAACAAGACACAGGACTTCCATTGTGTGTGTGTGTGTGTGTGTGTGTGTGTGTGTGTGTGTGTGTGTGTACGAAGTATTTTATTAACCTCTCTTTGACAAAATTTTATCAGGGGAAACTAATGTTTATTTCAGACATCACTTCTCATTTTCTGCATCTTTGCAGGGTCAACCAGGGAAGTTCTCAGTTGGGATCTTTTATGGAGTTACAGTCATTATTATTAATTAGTTATTAATAATTTGTTATTGAGATTTAATGCTGCAAGAAACTGAATTCAATAAACAAATTGACTGAACTTGAAAGAGGATCTCGAGGCTCAGATAAGGCCACAGATATAACCAAAAAGTTTATTTCTATCTGACAATACATTGAGCATGAGACCCATTTTTTTAATCACTGCATAGATTCCTGATTCATAGAGTTTTTTTTTCTTTTTGCAGTACTGAGGATTGAACCCAGGGGCATTCTACCCATGAGTTATACCCCTAGTCCCATTTTTTTTCTTTATTTTAAAACAGGGTCTCACTAAGTTGCAGAGTGCCTCACTAGGTAGCTGAGGCTGGCCGTGAACTCAGATCCTCCTGCCTGTCTCAGCCTCCCAAGTACTGGGATTACAAGCATGCACCACCATGCCTGGTTTATGAGTTTTTCTTTAGGTAATACATTTGTGTTGTTTAGCTTGTTAAATTTTTGGGTAATTTGTTAAGCTATCGTAGAAAACTAAGGAATGTCAATGAATATCTGTTTTTTGTATTTAATGACAATCAAGGGATTCCTCTGTCATCTGTTTCTACTGAGATCAATATTCTATAAATCCCTCATTATGCATTTTGTTTAACTCACAACCTTCCAATAGTCATTAGTCAGAAAGTGGCAATAAAAGAAAAGGTGAGAGAATTAGTATGAATATAACTACTGGGTAGTTTTCAATTCAATTTTAATGAAGACATCCAAAAGACATAGATATTTTTTCAACTGGTGTAGGTACAAAAGACTTTGAATTTTAAAAAGGAGAAGAAAAGTGCTTATCAAGAACTTTAGTCATACAAAGTCAATTTTCTGCCTAGCAATCTCTATTTGCACTAGAATATTGTAATAAGTAAGATGATTGCATGGAAACAAATCCAAACAAGCATTGCTTAGCAACAGTTATCACTAGACTGTGGATTTGACATATGCTTAACATGCTGTATTGAAACAAGCAGAAATATTTGAAGACAGGGTTCTGGATTCCTATCTGTTTCCCAATATGCTTTGTGCATCTGAAGATGCTTCAATCTGAATATTTCATTAAACATCGTATTACTGTATTCTCTTGTAAGAATGCTCTTCACCTGTTTCTGTTAGGGATTGATGTCTGCAAGGGATGATATGCTTCAAGGATCATCTCCAAACAATGTTGGCCAAAGCATGCACGATTTGATTTTCCTTATGACATTGATACTAAATTGATTTGTTGTTGTTTTTCTCCCATGAGTTTACTAATAGTAGCTTCTGATGTGTTAAATGTCAGAATCACAACATTATATTGCAAATATTACAGGCCTTGTCTTCTCCTGTTTTCCACACCATCCTCTATTATTTGAATGTCATATCTATATTATTTGAATGTGCTAAAGTAGTGAAAAGTAAGCTATTATTACAGCCTAAGATAACTTAAAAAGATCACACTTTATTCTAGGTATTATTCATATTATTTGATTTCTTCTTCCAAGAGTATGATATGAAAATAAATAACATTGTATCAAGTTAATTTTTGTAATGTGCTCATATTAAAACTTTCCTCTGCTTACTATATGAGAGCATATTCAATACATCGCAACTCTAAATTCAACCTTCATTCTGTAAACATATTTCCACTTGAAATATTTTATAATACATAAACTAAAATACATACAAAATGCCTTCCATTAAAATGTCCTTAATGCATCTGTGTCTTTATAGCTATAACTCATAATACATGTTAATCTAGTTATTATCTACTTTGGCCTTCCTTGTCAAGCATCTTCACTCAAAAGGCCATATCCTCTTCTAATTTGAACTGAATACAGTATTAATTAAGGTGAATTTTACACATGACATTCTGTGGCTTCTCTCACTGGTGTTCTCAGCCTGATTCCATTTGTACCAGGTTCTTTCTCTTTAATTATTCTCTCAATTTATAGCACAAATTCAGTGCCAAATAAAGTATAATAGAAAGGATGGTTATTTTTTGAGACACCAAAGCACTAAATAGAAGCAAATATTTCTACTGCACCCTAATATTCAATTAATATTGTAGGTCAAAATCTACTTCAGTGGGAAAATATTTATTTTTCAATTTTTAAGTCATCATTCTATTGTATTCCAGGGTTGAATGTTCGCATTGAAAAGTCTGCTATTATTTTTTTACATCCTTTTGCTGATGGTGGTAGATATGGCCCCTGCGATATTGAAATTAACCTTGACATTATGTTGTAATACCTTACAATGGAAAATTAATTTTAATATCAGTTTCCAAAATCTTCTTATTGTTAGAAATTACTGTTGTATTAAGACATCTATTCTGATTTATGCACAACTCTTTTTATATGTGTTAAATATAATAGTTGAGGTTGTATGTGTTGTAGTTCTCTCAATTAGTGATTGATCCTTTTTATCTTGATCAGTAAAGGTCATGTTAATGTATCTTGTTTACAAATTCACTAGGATAAAACCACTAAGCAAAAGTATTCAGCTTTCAGTACTAATGTGGTGCTCCTGGACTGGCAGTCTTTTCTCTGGTTTAATGTGAGAAAAGCCAGGAAACAAAAGTTCTTGATTTGATGGACAAATAGAAAACATGGCTGTGTTTTTTCCTTCTTTATCTTTTCTGAATTTCATAGTGCCACATTAGATTCTTGTTTTGCAGCAATTGTTCTCTGAGAACAATAATTGTCCCTTTATCAAATCTGTAATTTCTGTTAACACTTGTTCTGTTTTCCCCAATGCTGCATTTGTTGTTTGTCTTGGGCTTGTCTATTTTTGAAATCCAATATGTTGAATTGCAACTCTTTTTTTTTTGTCATTGTGGAGTTAATATAGGCTATCTATCTATCTATCTATTAGTATATATATATATATATATATATATATATATATCAGCATATATATACTAATTTATATAATGCATATATATCAGTATATATTATATATATAAAATGAATTATAGGGTAGCGATGAAATTTCTAATGAACATTTTTATTGAGTGTTCTGTCCTTTTTAAATTAAAATTCTAAAATTATTTTTAATTTGGCTTTTAAATCATTATATTCATTAACTTAAACTTTATTTTTGTGAACTATTATATTTATTCTCAGTTCATGCCACTCCTATTGGTTTTGCAATAGCATGCTTTCTTTCTGTGAAATCATAATAAGGATGTATTGGTTTTTATAAGGTCCAACATGAAAATAATTGTCAATGCAAGACTTTTGTTTCTTATGGTTTAAAAAGTTATATATAAAGTAATGGATTAGGTAATAATGAAGAAATGACCAGACTGGCACATCAATTCTTGGTGTATTTTTTTATTGCCTTCACAGTGAGTATAAAAATAATCTAGAATGTAAGCTTTTTTAAAGTATGGAACTTAGGATCATGTCTTTATTATTATTTGTGTATGTTCTAGTGTGTGTGAGAGAGAGCAAAAAAGAGATCAATTAGATTTCATTTTTAATGTTATTATAGGGGAATTTTGGTCACAATTTTCATGGCATTACAGTTTTAATTAGATTTCAAGGTTTAGGCTTCATCTGTTAACCATTGTAAAAATTTCTTGCATGAGTTACCTAATTTCCAATCTCCTTTTAAATTCTTAATGAATTCCAGGACATTCATGGTTGCATACAATTGTTTTTTAATTTACTATCTAAATGGCTGTTATTTCCATTCAATCACTTACATAATGGCATTTGCAATGCTCAAATTATTGTTTATAAGTATAATAATAGTTATTTACCAAATTTATTACTGGCATGCAAGAAATGTTTAAAAATAATTTTAGTTGGATTTAATTTAATTGACATTATCTAAAAAGAAAGTAATAGTGTAGTTCTTATTTACCTATTTATTATCTCTAAGTTGTAGATTTGATACTGCCTACTCCTCTTCCTGCTTAGTTGAAGTGAATTTATACTTACTGTGCTCAATAAATATACCTGAACCTTCTAAATGGGGGTAAATTAATTTGGATTTGTTCCAGATATATCAATACCTGTAATCCCAGTATTTGGGAGGCTGAGACAGGACGATCGCAGGTTAGAGGACAGCCTCAGCAAGTAGAGACTTTCATCAACCAAGAGAGGCCTTGTTTCCAAATAAGAAATAAAAGATTGGGCTGGGGATATAGCTCAAAGGTAGAATGTTTCTGGGTTCAATCCTCAGTACCACAAAAAGCAGAATCAGGGTATGTAGGGTATGTAGGGGAAAAGTGGAGAGATAAACAAAGAACATTTTTAGAGCCATTTTGAAGCTTTTAAGTGACAGCATAAGAAATTTGGGTTTAGGTATGTCAGTGGTAAAAAGCCATCAAAATAATTTACTGAGCAATAATAGGATTAGAATTGTGTTTTCAAAAACTAAAGTTAGGAGCTAGTCAAGGGATGAATTTGGAGCAGAAGGAGATTAGAAGAATTAGCCTATCAGTTAAGTTTCTTCAGACCAAGGGAGTGTTAGAACGGTGACAGAGAAAATGACATCTGATAATTGCGTAATGCCTCCTAATTTGATTTCTTTCTCATTGTATCCTCTGATTTGCACAGCAACCTCATCACCAGAAAGAGTGAATTCCCCCCAAAATATATTTTATCGTATTGCCACAGCCTGAGAAAATAAGTGAATTGCTTGTGTGTTGAGAATTGATAAGTAGAAACACGTCTTTTGAAATCTAGACATATTTTTCTCAATAAAAATAATGCGAAAGAAAATATTTAGTAGATGGCAATGAGAGAGACAAGCGTCAACACTGTAAAAAAAAAAAAAATAGCAAGCATCTGTGTACTGAGAGAGAGCTTGTACTGAAGTAGGAAGTCACAGTGAGGATCACCTGAGTAGGTAAAGGAGATCGCTTAGCTATTGTTCACTTTTTTTTAAAATTTTGCTTTGTTTCTTTTTAATTAAAAGGAAACAAAAGTACATATGTATTATACTTTGTTCTCTATTCAAAGTATTTTATCGTGGATTGCTAAATCACATAATTGTAGGGCTGTATAGAAGGAAATCATGGGCAAATGGGTAAAGTGAACGAGTACTCATAGCAAAACCAAATGTCACCATAACAGCATAAAACCACTTGTGATGTGTCACTATTGTTTATCACCATTCATGTGTTTCTCTCTCTCTCTCTCTCTCTAATATATATTTATGCACAAGTGACATAATTCTGAATCCACTTAAAAAGCAGAAGTCCTTAAGAGCACTAAAATGAAAATGTGATTGGTTCTATTGGTATGACACACAGAAAGGGAAAACTGTAGGAAGAGTTGTGTTGTTAGTGGTTGCTAGGGATAAGTGTGAGGAGAAAGACACTGGCCTACAATGGCCCACAGGAGAACCTCTTGGATGGGGACTCCTGGAGACACTCCTTAAGGGAGCTATGGAATGGTGGGAGAGAAAATGAAATCTGAACGTTTCATAACACTTCTTAGCTACTTCTTTCTCATTGTGTCCTTTAATTTGAATAGAACCATAGTAAGATCAGTTGTGGTGGTTTTTACAGCTTTATATATCTGTCAAAAGTATACCTCTAATTAGGTTAATTTTACTGCATGTGAATTAAGGAACCTAATTTAATGAAAAATATATAAGTTCTCCCTATATTCCCCTTTAGGGAAAAAACAAATTAACCTTATAGCAAATAAATAAATAAACAAATAAATAGGAAAAAGGTTTTCAGAAATTTAGCTGAAAGTAAATTATTTACACAGCAACTTAGTATCTTCATGAGAACATAAATGGCATTGGTGGCCATTCAACATTTCTGAAGATAGCAAAATTGTAATCCCTAAAAGTCAAACAGCCTGACAAATTACTAGAATTACCAACTTAACAAATTCTTCTTGACCAAACCTTTATGAGGATATTTTTCCTATATACTGCCAGTAACTGTCAAGATTAGCTCACTTACTCATTTATTAACCCCAAATATTGATTAGCATATATGTATCATACAGTATCATAGGAGCTGTGGTCAAAGATGAACACAGTTGGGCATTAGTTGAATCGATGAAAATACAATTAATTCAGTAATTGCTGACAGTAAAGAACTGTGTGATCTATTCTAATTTGGGAAGAGGTCGCTGGACATTTTAAAAAGAGAGCAAAGGAGGGGGTCTAGTGGGGACTCAAGGAGTCAGGAAAGTGAAACCTAAGAAAGAGTCACTGTAAGTGCTACCAGGCCAGCTGTGTGTGTAGGGGTCGGCAATCATGGAAATTAGGATTCTGCTGGCACTCATAGAAATCAGGATTCTATTTCCCTACAGGGACAAGGATGATCAATTACATTTCAAAGTAATGACTTTCAGATCCTTGAGAAAGAGACTTATGAGTTGTAAGATACTTAAACATCTCAAAGGAATGGAGGAAGTATTTCTAGTTGTAGTTTTTGCATGGAGGTCAGTTTCCTATCTCAAGTGTTGGCTAGAAAAAACAATAAATTATCCTGGTAGTTGTGAGTTTTCTCAAACAAGGATTATAAAGGAGAGAGAGAGAGAGAGAGAGAGAGAGAGAGAGAGAGAGAGAGAGAGAGAGAGAGAGAGAGAGAGAGAATCTGCTAGAATTATAGAATGTGATAACCTCTTAGTATAATGCCTTGGGCTGAGTCCTTTTGTATTGTGAATTCTGCATGTCTTAGCGATACACAAAAGAAAACAAGACAAAGCCTTTGCCTTCATGGTGTTTATATTCTAGTAGGGGAGATATATGACAAATTACTAAATTGATAATTAAAACTCTGATATTGAAAATGCTAAATCAGAAAATCAATTCAATTACCCACAATTGGCTGGCATTCATCAAATAATGCTATGTGCATATATGAAATTATCAAAGTCAATCTTAATTATATGTATGGGGCGGTGGAGGGAGGAGGGTAGGATCTGGAGGGAAACATACCAAGTTTTGAATGAATGTATGTTTATATCACAATATGATGTGTAATTTCAGTGCACCAATAAAACTATAGCAATTTAGCATACTGTTAGAATTTCTGAGAAGTTTTAAACATTTATCATCATCAACAAAAATAAAAGGTTATTAGTCTACTACTCCAAAGTGGAAACTTACAGTGATATTGAAAACAAAGGGTGCTAGATATATTCTTTGGGGCTAGTTTCTGGACCAACAGCATCTTGCTTTACATATCTATTTGTCATCCACATATCCTTCAGAGGTAAAATTCCTAACATAATATGCCAGGCATTCTCCTCACTTCTTTCAAATGTATCAGTTCATTTTTTGTTTTTTTGTTTTTTTTTGTGGTACTGGGGATTGAACTCAGTGGCATTCTACCTCCGAGCTATACCCCCAGCCCTATTTTTTATTCTTTATTTTGAAACCGAGTCTCACTAAGTTGCGGAGTGCCTCACTAGGTAGCTGAGGCTGGCCACGAACCCAGATCCTCCAGTCTCAGCCTCCCGAATGCTGGGATTACAAGCGTGCGCCACCACGCCCAGTGTATCAGTTCATTTTATCCCTAATAATATACTTTGAGGAAGATGCCACCATCATCACCAGCTGCAGTCAACAGCAGCAGAAACTGAAGCAAAGGTTGGTAGAGTGACTCCAAAGATCTCATAGCTGAAACGAACTTTTCAACATTTGATCCCATGTACATTGGTCTCAGAACCTGTGTGCTCATTTATAACTATTATCTGTATCATTTGCAGGAATGCTATATATCTCTAGTACACAGTTCACAGTGAGTCTGAGTTTTATACAGTCATAGAAAAATCAATGGGATATAGTCCTTGCTTCTATTCACAAGAGAAAAGAAAAAGGTCATAGAAGTGGGTAGCAATGACTCTCTCACACCATATAAAGACAGACTATTTTTTAAAAAGTTATGTAGCCCAAACTAACAAGTATATGTAGAATGTGAGAATCCCTAGGGCTGTGTGTTTGTTTTTAGTCATTTCTCTCTATGCACAATCCTAGGAGAATATCCAGCATATATTATTTTAAACATTTTATAATGGGTTTCTTCGGATTACACTAATTCAACATAGTTTTTCATACTACTGTTTGTGCATATCTTATGATCCTGTATGTTATTGTCATGTGCATATTTGTAATCAGATCTTCCCTATCACCCAGTAAGGTGGAGTTGGAAAAATATCAGTGTGCATTTTTTCAACACATTTAAAAATTTGTTTACATCACTTAGGAATTGATTAATGAGAACACGAACTCTAATTTTAGGTCCTTTAATCATATCTTTGAAAATAATCAAGAAAGCAGGATGAAACTATTCTTTTTCTTGTTCAAATTGATAAGATTATATTTTTGAACTTCCTTGAAATTAGATGTTCCAGCTGGATGTGGTGATGCATGCCTATAATCTAAGACAGGAGGATCACAGATTTGAGGCCAGCTTCAGCAATTTATCAAGTCATCAGAACCTTAGACTCTGTTTAAAAAAAAAAGACAAAATAGAGCTGGGAGTGTAGCTTAGGAGTAGAATGCTTTTCGGTTAAATTCCCAGTACAAGAACAACAAAAAGAACATAAAAAAAAAGAAAAGAAATTTGGATATTCCACATGATTTGCATCAGCTAACAAAATACAATTTGGGAATAACATGGGTAGTGCTAAAATGGAGATTTTAACGAGAGAACAAGTTACCGTACTGCCATCATCTTGTTTCAATGCCCCAGGATGAGGCTGAGCTTCCAACTCTCAGGGTCCATGAGGTCCCATAGGAAACTCTTTGAGGAGAGATACCTGGACTAATAACTTGAATTTTTCTATGTCAATGAGATTTGGGAGTTTTAACTGCTGCCTCTCATGACACAATGATGAATATTCTATCTGAGATTTAATAAAATAAGAGTTCTGCCTTTTAAAAACTAGTTCTTTCTCATGCCAAGACCTGTGCTAGGCAATTTGTTTCTCTCTACTCAGTTGTGTGAAGCAACCAATATTAACACATTTATGTGGAATGGGAAGGACCTTTGTAACAGCCATGTGCCTTGCCTAGATAATTGCACCAATTTTGCAGTGGTGGAAACTGAAGCTCAGGAGAGCTTTGCTTGGCACCCCAGGGGCCCTGGCTAATGTTTTATCTGACTTCACAGCCTGTGCTCTTTTACTCCACCCTATTGCCCCATGTCTCACCTCACACTTTTAAAGCATCTTTATGCCCTTTGCCTTTAACTTGTGACAAGTTTTGTCTTTTTTTTTTCAGTGAATATTTCAAAGGAAAATAAATTGCTTGCACTGTGCCCCTGATAAGTGACAAAATGTTCCGTTGAAAGGAACATCAGATGTGGGGCAAATCTAAGCAGTTAATTTAGGCAGTAACAATACCTCAGTAAAGGAAAAATTACTTCTGGAGGTGCCAAAGGGGATGATGGTAAGTTCTTTCAGCACGTAAAATAATGCAGGAAAAAATATTGAATTTCATCATAAAATAAAAAATAAGTATTTGTCCTCTACATTGATAATAAAATAGTAAAGTTGGCACAACTTCAATAAATCAAAATCCAATGAAACAGTATATTTCATGAGCCTAAGTTCATTGTTAATGAGGTAGAGTATAAAAAGGAGGAAACTATATATATAGGAATAGAGATTCATTTAAAAATGCAAATTTTGTTCATTAGTTTTCATATACATATGGATATAGGCTGAATTGTGGTCCCTAGGTGTGCTGGAATAATTATCAAAATTTGTAAATATTATCATGTACAGGATAAAAGTGAATGAGATTAAAGATCTCAAAAAGAAGTATTATCTTAGTTATCACTGTGGGTCTTAAATGCAAGCACATGTGCTCCAACAAAACAAAAATAGAGGGATTTTGATATAGTTACACACAGAACATGGAGGTAGAGATTGGAATATTGTGGCCATAAACCCAGAAAAGCTGACTACTATCAGAACTTAGAAGAGGCAAGCATAGATCCACCCCTAGAAAGTCCAGAAAGAGTGTAACTCTACAACACCTTGATTTTCCATCGACTTCCAGAAATGTGAGAAAATAAACTTTAATTAATTGTAAACCACCAAATCTGTGATAATTTATTATAGCAGCTATAGGAAATTTATGCTGATTTTGTTAACAGAAAGTAGACAGCTAATATACCAAGTAATTAAAAATGTGGAAATGGCCTTAAAATTGGTATTGGGTGGAGGAAGGAAATACTCTGAGATTCACGATAATAATAGGAAGTTATTACAAATTGTAACAAAAAATGTATTCATGGGGCCATCAACATTCTCTGCACTTATTGCTGCTTTAGAGATACATTTCTGAGACTATTATAGTTTACAGTAAAAGCCCAAACAAATGTCTAACAAAAATTGTCAAAAAAATCTACAATGAAGTAATTAATGGATTAAATCATTTGTTTGTATCAACCTCACTTCTAATGACTGCATACTATCTAACACTTTCTTAATAATGAACAATGAATCAATATCTAACAGTACATGTGATTCTTACTTGCATTTTTTCTACAATTGCCCAATAGTTTCCTTAACATCAGTTTCTGGAAAGAGTATCTCCATTAAATATTATGTTTCTAAAGTCTTTTGGTACCTATCCAAATATTTCTTCAAGAACATTTCTACTATCAAAGAATCAAAAGTTATTGATTGTTGGCAAGAATGAGAAGAAAATGGAACCCGAATAAGTTGTTGGTGTGAACATTTATTGATACAGCCATGATGTAACTAAGGAGCTAGCTAAAAAAATTAAAAGTAGAACCATCATAGGATCCAACAATTCCACATTTATCTCTAAATGATATGAAATCATTATTTTATCAAATCTTATTGGAAGAGATAGCTGCTCTTTGATATTCATTGTGGTGTTACTAACTAAATTCAAGATATAGAAATAACTCATATGTCTATTGACAGGTAAATATAGTGACTTTGGTGTGTGTATGTGTGTGTGTGTGTGTGTGTGTGTGTGTGTATGTTTGTTTCTGTATGTGTGTGTGTATGTGAGTGTGTGTGTATGTGTGTGTGTGTATATGTGTATGTGTGTGTGTGTGTGTGTGTGTGTGTGTGTGCTTATGCCTAAAATTTAGTGTCTAAGCTAAGGGAAGTGGTGCACTCCTATAACCCCAGTACTTGGGAAGCTGAAACAGAAGGATCACAGGTTTGAGGCCACCCTTAACTTAAGAAGTTAGCAAAACCCTCTACAGCTTATCAAGACCCTATTTCAAAATGAAAAAAATAAAAGAACAACTGGGGGTGTAGCAAGCAAGGAGAATGCCCCTGGGTTCAATCCCCAGTACCAAAAATAAATAAATAAATAAATAAATAAATAAATAAATAAATAAATAAATAAAATTTAATGTCTAGACACACAGAAATATTTTTCAGTCTTAGGAAAGATGGAAATCCTCTCACATTTTGTCATTTGTGAAAGCATGGAACAGCAAACACAACATTATACTGAGATAAGACAAACACAAAAAACAAATACAGCACTATTTCACTTATATGTAGAGTTTTAAAAAAATTGAATTCAGGACCAGAGAGTAGGAAGGTGATAACCAGAGGCTGAAGAGGGGATGAAACTATAGAGATATGTAAATCGAAGGGCAAGCTTTGAATTATAACATGAATAAGTGCTGTAGTTCCAGCATACAGGTTAATGACCATAGGTAATAATACTATATTGTTTGATATATTTTTTTCTATAATACTGTATTGTTTACTATATTGTCCCAAGAAGAAATCTTGGGTATTCTCAGCAAAAAGAGGGTAAATATGAGATGGTGGCTACATTCATTATCTCCATTGTGGTACTAATTTTAACACACACATGCAAACACATATTTTTATACACAGTTGTGTGGATGAAAATATCACATTATATACCTTAAATATATATAATCTATATTTTCTAATTATACTTCAATAAAATTGGGGAGGGTAGGTTATATCAATAACAAGTATTTCCAATAATAAGAGATATCATTTCCTCATATATTCGACCTCAAACAATCAATAGGCAATATGATTTTTAAATTCATGTAAATATGTAGATAATAACATTTTAAAACTAATTTAGTAAAAACATTGAAATAATTTTAAATGTTTGACATATTTCTTCTCAAGTAAATGGTCTATACAATTTTAGGCAAATTTTAAAAAGCGGTGTTTAGTATTTTTTTTACCAATTTTGCGCAAAGCTTGCTCATAATCCATAAGTATTTTACCCTTTCTCCATTGCATAAAACAGTTGCGCATATTGTTTTATGTTTATGTTAGTGTTGCTCATTCTTTTAATTTCAATATGTTATTTACAAAAATACAACGTATTTAGTTCACAAGAAAATATCATTTTTATGTTCATAGCTGTCAATCATGTACCTTATGATTCATACCCTTCTGACTCCCAGGATTTTAATGTAATAAATTTTTGTTGTTTTAAGCTGTTAAAATTTGGTATTCGTTATACCTGCAAAGGAAACTAATGTGGCATAAATCTCTATAGCTCTTTCTGTATCTAAGTGTACTAATATTAAGCTAAAAATGAAGTCAAACTTAAGTCTCTAATTGAAATTCAGTCTTCCCTGTTCCATTTTATGTATTTTCTTCATCGTTTTCTTTTTGTTTTTCTGAAAATGAGAAACTTGAATCCCACAATCCACCATCCATTCATTAATTTATTCATTCAATCCCTTTATTCATGCAAATGTTTTAAAATTGTTAACTTCTATTATTATAAGGAGATTTTTGTCTTTTGTTTTGGTAATAGGGATCAAACCCAGAGCATTACACTTGCATGACAAGCTCTTGATCACTGAGCTACATTCATTTTTTTACTGTAAGGGAAAAAAATTAATTAATTAATTAAAGTTCATTGCTTTTTTAAATTTTTCCATTTCCTTTTTGTCTTCAGCCTTATAACTTCTAGTTCAAATGTCATTTTCAAGTTAGCTCCTCTGTTTTTGTCTCACATTTTACCATAGGACGCCTCACCATCCTGGTTGAATTTTTGTCTTTGTAGTTGTGATTTGTTTGGATTTGCATTTGTTTATAGTAAGTGTCCTTTTTTATCATGTACAGTCCTGTAGGTTTTCATAAATGCACACAGTCAGGTATCTCCTACTCTAGTACCATATATGATTCTTCTGTCTTAACTCTCCTCTTTTTACTGTTCCCTTTGTAATTAATAATTCTCTATCTTCTGTCTCTGAGAACCACCAGTCTGTTTTCCATTCCTAGGGTTTTGCCTCTTTCAGAATATGCTATGGATGGAATCATTTGTTATACATTCAGTCCTTCATATCTGTGGATTGTGCATATTCAACTAATTGTGAATCCAAAATACTTGAAAATATTGCATTTTTCTTGAGTGCTCACAGACATTTCCCTTTGTCATCATTATTATCATTATTATTTGTTCTACTGGGGATTGAACCCAGGGGCGTTCTACCTCTGAACTACATCCCTGATCCCATTTTATTTTTAATTTCGAAGCAGGGTCTTGCTAAGTTACCTGACTCAAAACCTGTCATCCTCTTGCTTCAGCCTCCCAACTGATGACAGATGTACACCATTGTGCCTGGCTCCTTGTCATTATTTTTTAAACAATATAATGTGTACATACCACTTACATTGCATTAGGTTTTATAAGTAATCTATAGATATTTTTTGTATATGAGAAAATATTCATAGGGTACATGCAAACATTATGTAATTTTATACCAATTACTTGAGCATCTGCATATTTTGATATGGAAACAATTCCCCATAGATGTTGAGAGAAAATTATACATCCTTTTAGTCCTTCCCTTTTCTACTCAATAAAATGCATTTAAAATTTTTGTATATTGTTCTGTGAGTCAATAGCTTATTCTCTTCATGAATCCAAAGTATTACATTGTATGGATATGGGATACTTTGTCCATTCCTATAATTAAGGCTAAAAAGTGAGATTCACAATGAATGAGTATTTCTGTTTTTTGATATTCGTACCAGAGTTTGATATTGTCAGTTTTATTGATTTTAGTCTTTGTGATTGACGAGTAGTGATATGTCACTGTGTTTTTAATTTGAATTTCCCACGTGACAAATGATGCTTTTTGTCATGTCCTCTTTGGAGAAAGTTTTTTGTTCATCTCTTTTGCTCAGTTGTTAGGGTTGTTTGTTTCTTTAGTGTTGGATTTTAAGATTATACTAAAGAGTCTGGGTACAATCCTTTTTCAGGAAAATGATAGAAAAATAATTTTATCATTTGTAAAGACAACAAGAATCATTTGACATTGAACCTTTGAATATTTTCTTTCTTTCTTTCTTCTTTCCTTCCTTCCTTCCTTCCTCTTTCTTTTTTTCTTTTTCAGTACTGTACCCCCAATCCTATTTTTCATTCTTTATTTTATTTTGAAATAGGGTCTCACTAAGTTGCAGAGAACCTCACGAAGTAGCTGAGGCTGGCCACAAACTTGGATCCTCCGGTCTCAGCCTCCCAAGTACTGGGATTATAAGCATGCTCCACCATACCCAGCTCCCTTTGAATATTTTCAATCCATTGTTACTATAATGCATAAGACTCTGGTAAAAGTAATATATTAATCACAAAATGGTTTTATTTTCATTACAAGTTCATAAAAAGGAAACAAGTGCTGCTATATTGTATTTGTATGTAAATAGTTGCTATTATTCTGTACATTACAAAACAAATAAAGCTAGAAATTGTCAAAATTATTTTCATTTTGTAGATTTATATATATAGGACACAATGATTCATATATTGTACTTTTATATGAACTGGAAGATTTCTAAAACTGCAGAGAGTAATATATATTTAGCCAGAGAGCCACTACATTGGGAACAGGATGAAATATTCAGTTTCCTTGTTTAAAAAAGAATCATCTACAAACAAAAATAATATTTATTGGCCCTTAGTACTCAGACTTTGGTTATAGTATCTCCATGCAAGCATTTGCAACCATTCTCACAGTTTAGAAAGTGAAGAGATTTGAAAGGAAAATATTATTTTGAGAATGGAATAAATAACTTTGAGTTGGATGTGCTTTTTTTTTACTAGCATTGAAGAGACTAAAAATTGGAAGTTCACTTTTCAGTTTCTCACACTAATATCATGTAAATATAACTAAAGCAAATGCTTAAATTTGGTTTCATTTTTTTTTCTATTGCTTTCATTCTATGCTTGCTATTTGATTGACAGGCAAAGAACAGTTTCTTGTATCCTGCCTTTTTGAAAGAAAATTTATAGTGCTTATTTTGAATGATGTTTTTCTTGGATTACTCTGAGTAAAATAGCATGAGTGATAGTTGTTTTATATTTTCAATTTTAACTGTCATATACAGTATCTCTTT
The DNA here is from genome assembly GCA_004027655.1 of Graphiurus murinus. NCBI lineage: Eukaryota > Metazoa > Chordata > Mammalia > Rodentia > Gliridae > Graphiurus > Graphiurus murinus. The sequence continues at coordinate 93,513 of PVLC010002732.1, forward strand.
TCACTGGTACAATACAACAGATGTTAGAAAATTTTTTTAAAAAAGTAAAATGGGCTTCAAAGACTAGATACAATTAAATTTATTTCATTTCCAAGCCTTATAGTCTGACTTACAAAAACAGAAGTCTTATTATTTGACTTACAGCATTAGAAGCATACTATGTGTGCACAAAGAGAGAGACAACATCTAATCAGTGTGTTCTAAATGGACCATCCACATTCTATTGTGAGAAATGTTGAGCATGATAAAGCAGAGTAGGTAGGGTCTATGTGACATAGACTCCTGCCTCAGTGAACAGCTCCACACATCTCCATGCTATGATAAGTGGATAAAGCCTTTTTCTTCTCTTTCTTGTCATCCTGCACAGCTTCTGTCAATTTTTTTTTCCAACATAATCATGGTGTGATGTTTGGGTTCTAAACATATATTTTCAAAATAGCACTAGATTACTCAAAATATATCCTTTCTTTCATAATAACTGAAAATGATATTGTATTAGTTTGTTTGGTCTGTCCTTGCAAATTTCCATAAATCAGGTGACTTAAACAACTCATATTTACATTCTCATAGATCTGGAGCCTGAAGCTCAAGATCACAGCATTGGCAGGTTTTGTTTCTCCCGAGGTGTCTCTCACTGGAGTGCAGATTGCCATGTTCTCTTTTATATCCTTTATTCAGAGCCACACATTCCTGCATCTCTTCCTCATTTATCCCTCAACACTTTGTTAAGGACCATTCTTCCAAATGCATTCACATCTTAAAACCTGGACTTCGACACATGGATTTAAGGATACAAAATCCAGTCGATAACAGTTGGATATGCACAGTTTTAACTATTTTTAAAATGTATTGATAAGGGGTTGAAATAAAAAATTCTCAGAGGCCAAGACCGATGGGAGATTTAGTAGTCAATAAACCAACATGAACATTAAGGCCAGATTTCATCATAAGAAAAAAAAAACGTTTTTGTCGCTTTGCATGAAACAGGATAAATGAAATATACTTCAGAGTCTACACACATTCTGTAGTCTGATAGAATATACCTCCCACAGAAAAAGATGACCAAATTATGTGCTTCCAGAATAAAAACAGGCTGAAAATATGGGTGTTGTGCATCCCAACAAGAAACATGAAAATTTGATTGAACTATTTGAAGGAACAAGATGGATAAATGAAAACAAAGTGAGAGGTTACAAAGATACTAGTCACATTTTGAATTTTTTAATATTCAGATTCTTAGGAGTAAGTTTTTGGCAGTTTACTTCTTTTATTTATTTTGAGGCATGAATAATACAAAATGTAGTATATAGATTATGCAATTTGGTGAATTTTTTATAAGTATATATAAATCCTCACAATAATTGTATAATTTACAGTACTTGAAGTTATCAAAAAGTCTCATTTGAATGTTTCTACAATGAAAGTCACATATGTTGTAGCATTGTTTCTGTCAATTAGTCTGCCTTATACCATGCATTAGTTTCTTTTTTTTAAGCACACTTGTGGCTTCTTCTGCAATATTTAGCTGAATTTTTCAAAGTCTCAGTAGAACAAAGTGTATATATTTCATATTTGCTTCCATAGAACTGCTTTGAATGGAGACTAGAATCTAGTTTCTAATGGTTGATGCCACAGCTCCTTAATAGCTGGATCTTGAGCAAGGCTCAGTCTGCTAGAGACCTGCAAAGCAGATGATTCCAAAAGAAGGAATGCGTGGCATATCCCACTTTGCATTATTATATTCTGGAAATTTTGAGTGCTTTGGGTTTTGCTTTTACATTAATTATAAAGGAAAATTTCTAAGAAACATGTGGCCAGTGGAGAGTGATTTTTTTTTTTTTTCAGTACTGGGGATTGAACTCAGGGGCATTCTACCTCCGAGCTATACCCCCAGCCCTGTTTTTTATTCTTTATTTTGAAACCGACTCTCACTAAGTTGCGGAGTGCCTCACTAGGTAGCTGAGGCTGGCCGCGAACCGGGATCCTCCAGTCTCAAGCCTCCCAAATGCTGGGATTACAAGCGTGCGCCACCAAGCCCAGCTTGTGATCTCTTAATAATAGCTGAAAAAGCAGTGCCTCTAGACAAACCCATATAAGGAATTCATTAACCTCTTATAAGCATTAGTCAAGAAACAGGCTTTGCAAATTTATCTAAATAGTTACTACAAATAGTCTTTTGCCCACTCCTACCTTGTCTCCCTGAAAATTTACAGGACACATTAACCCTCTAGCTACCTGAGATAAAGATCAGAACACTGCTTAAAGGGGCTAAACAAATTGTAAAGATTTAAACTAATGGAAAAGAATTTTTATATACGTGTTGTATTTTTAAGAATTTTTATGTACTAAAGAATTTTTATGTACGTGTTGTAACTTTGACTGGTTGAGGATAACCTTTGGAGTAACAGGTCTGTGGAAATTCCTGTTCTATATGCCTCATTGCAAAAAAATAGTATAAAACAGCGAGTAACAAACAATAAAACAGACATGCTTCTTCACTGCATTCGGTGTGAGCGTATTCTCGCGACCTCATCTCATTCCACACCTAACGAAGGACCCCCCAACCCAAGTGCCTTGAGGGCTGGTACCTGGCACGTTGGACCATTAAAATATTTTTGTATGCAATTTATATGAATTTTTTAAGAGGGCCTCGATATTTTAATACTACTCTGAATTATTAAAATTCAGTTTGATTCTTCACTGCCCTTAACCCTTAAATTATTACTATGGAAATATCATATAAATGATTATTATTTTTGTTTAAATTATAGTATAATCTCAAATGAACAACAATAACAAAAAGACACATTATTTGCAAATACTTTCCTACACATAAATTTTCCCAAGCCACAGTGAGAAAACTAATAAAGTACACATCATTCTTCATTACTAAATAGATATGAGGGCTGTAATTGACCATCTGCAATAAACCAGTTAATTATGAAAAGTTAATTATTGAGCACATCAGATCATGGAACACTAGGAAATTAGAGAGTTTTTAACTACACACAAAGGAAATGAACAAAGACTTTAAAAAACATCTTAGGTACAATAATTTTTATCTGGCTTATATATGTATCCCTAATGACATATAGAATATACAAGGAAAGAAATGATAAAATATGAGATGCATGACATTTTTGAGATGCTATCAACACTCCATCAGCTTGGAGTTCCTTACTTGACATTGACATACATCCAAATTTAACTTATCTATATGTATAAAACTCATGTATTGTTTCCATGAATAACTTTACCTAGTCCCTTCATTTGGATTTGTGGTACCCTTCTAAACCTTCATGGAAGATCTACTGTAAATTTCTACATTTAGGGTTATTCTCTGTATCACATGCACCACACACTCTCTCTCTAACACACACACACACACACACACACACACACATACACACACACCAGGTTAAAAATATCTTGTGCCAGGCATGGTGACACACAACTGCAATTCCCAGTCCTCATGAGGCTGAGATAGGAGAATCGCAGGTTTGAGGTCAGACTCAAAAACTTAGGAATCGATGAAGAAACTTAAAATCAGCTCATTAAATTTTAAGTAAACAATATAAGTTTATTAATTACAGTCACAGAACTTATTTTATACCTGAAAATTTGTAACATTTGACCAGCATCCCTCCATTTCCCTCACCCCAAACCCCTGGTAATCACTATTCTATTCTATGTTTCACCAAGTTTGACTTTTATCAAATTCTCCATAAATATGTGATCATACAGTTTTCATGCCTGGATTATTTTTACTTATCACAGTGTTCTCCAGGTTCACATGATTTTCTCATTTTTTTTCAGCCAAATAATATCACATTGTTTATATAAAGAACATTTTCTTTATGAATCCACTGCTGGATATTTGCTTCTAACTACATTCATTATTTTCCTTGTCTTTTCCCCAAATCAATTTCATATGCAATGGATAGTTGTGGAGACAGATCATCTTCCTCTCCTAAACCATCCTCCTTGATAATGCCTCTAATAATACTGTTGGAACACCCTATAAGATGGCATGGTATTTTTATTTAATACTAAGAAAGATGGAACTTTCGCAGATTACAGTGACTTTCATTCCCACAGAAGTATCTGAAGAAAATTTTCTATGCTAAGCCTCTCTTTGCTTTTTATTTTTTTAAAATAGGCAGCCAATAATTTTGTAATGTTCTGTGGTTGAAATCAAGTTGGCGTCTACTGATAATAGTACTTTTTTAAAAATTGTATATCATCCTTTTATCATGTACTTCTCTTGACGAACACTGTCAATGTCACACAAAGAGAACTTTCTATGTTCTGTATTATGTGCTCTTTGTCCTTCAAAATCCTTCCTACTGATTAATTTGTTTCATTCACCTGGGCACAGTTAATCATTTTCCCATCAGTGGGATTTATTTTACTTTCAATACAATCACAGTCATGGGCTTCTTAATAGTGCTTTCATTCCTGTCACTGCATCTGTCTTTTATGGTAGAGTAAAATATTTTTTTAAAAAATATCTCTCAAAATTAAGCAAAACATAGCAAGTTGTTCTCTCAAGAAAAACAACTAGATGGCTGAGACAAAAATGACAATAAAACATCACTAATACTTGTGAGTAGTGTATAGAAGTGACAGTGTTTTGTTCTGGAAGTTAGTTTGGTTTCAAAAGTGATGAGAAAATCAAGTTAATATTTAGAAATCAAAGAATATCTTCCTGCTCTTTATGTTTCTGTAGTCTATGATCTCTTTCTCTCTCCTTCCTTCCATTCATTCATTTGCTTTCTTCTAACCTGCTGTCTTTCCACAATACTTTACTGCCTTACATTCTGATACAAAATTAGGACATATTTTAGTTAATGATCAAGCTACTAATTCTAAATTTTTGTCATTTATAAGGCCACTGAGGTCATATATTCATCTCTGACTATGCAAAAACAACATAACACAAACAGTACTGAAAACTGATAAAGATCATTTCTTATGCATAGAGCATAAACTCTTGTAGGGAAATTGTGGTGACTCCATGATTTCACAGTGCTTTGAAAGACTTAAAGGATCTTTGGATGGTGAGACATACCAAATAGCCTCTCAGATCAAGAAAAAGGAAAATTGTTTCTTATTTGAAATTCAAAATGAGAGAAGTTTTCTAATCAGGCAACACAAATTGTTATATCTGTGGTCAGTTTAATAGCAACCTGGACCTGTAGGAGGCAGATTATATAAGAGAAATGGAGTAGAGTTAGCTAAATATCCAGGATTCTCTGTGGATTGACTTACTTGGATAATTTTAGTCAGCTTGGGGGTAAAGGAAATGTCCTTAGTTGTTTGTTGCCTGACTCTGGGGAAATTAGAGAAAAATATAGGGTCCTAGAGATCCCAGTAAGAGAAATGACTGAGAATGTGGCCCTAATCAGGTCCTCAACAAGGGAAACTGACCAGCTTCTATCTGGACCCATACAGTACAATAAAGAATAAATAAATTAAGCCAGAGGTGATGGCATATTCCTATAATTCCAGCAATTTGGAAGGCTGAGGCATGAGAATCATAAATTAAAGTCTAGCCTGGGCAACTTAGTGAGATTCTATTTCAATATACAAAATAAATTGGGATGGGGAGGCTCTGAATTCAATCCTAACACATAAAAACTAAACTATTCAGAACAAAAAACTGTATTGAACATGACATTAGTGCTACTTGTCAATTGC